>VFFE01007179.1:1822877-1863448 GCA_008921705.1 Burhinus oedicnemus | reverse complement strand
ACAAAAAAAAAAAAAAAGTTAATTTAAAACCAATGTCAGTCTTGGGGAATTGTAAACCATAATTGAGGGAGAACGTGTGTGTGTAGATATACATTCATATATGTGTGCACATGTACAAAATAAATAGGCTGAGATGGGGCTTTTCCCTTCCTTTTTGATCTGCTTAATGCAGCCTGCAGCCTCGCTTTGTTTTTTTCTAATACTTTTGGGGTGCAGAGAGTTGGGGGACGGTAAAAATTAAGGGAAGAATCTCTCCCGAACATACACCCAATAAACTCAGCGAAAGCTAAAGCATCCAAAAAGTATTCTTTCGGCTTTTTGTTTTGGAAGCAGTTTGTATGTCCCTGTTCTTTTTATTTCATTCTGCCAGCTGTCTGCTAAACAAATCTAGCCAGGTGGGGCTTACAACCCATGACTAAAAAACCTACTAGTGCAGCTGTCCAGCTTGCCTGGAGGAAGAATTCTAACAAATGGCAGGAATGAAAAGATTGGTTTTGTTTTCAAGAAAGTAGCTATGGTACCTTCCTTGCTTCTTTTTTTTTTTTTTTTTTTTTTTAATATTAACTTACATTAAGAAAGCTGCAAAAATTATAATGCTTTTAAATTAATTTAGCTGTTTTCACTCAGGAGAATCACAAAACCTTAAAGTACTGAAGAATCAAGAAATCCAGGCTCCTTTCACGTTTCTGCACTCCCTTTCAGCTGTTGATTGCCGGGTCTATGAAAATACCATTTTCCTCATTTTATAAGTATACAAACCGCAGCACCAAAGGCCTCACGTGAGAGCACCCTGGGCTTTATCAAGTCCACCAAACTGGATATCTGCAGCAATAATTCTCATTACATGCTTTATCTTGAACCAGCCCATTCCTTAGGAAGCTATTTACCTTTTCCCTATCAGTTCTGCTGATCGGAAGATAATCACCATTTTAAAACACAAAACTACTACCACATGCATAATTTAGAGAATACGGGTTTACGGCAGCACTATTCCTTCCTAAAAGCAGACATTACCTCATTTAGCAGCCAGCTAAAATAAGCGTTAATAGTATGAACTGTTTGGCCAGGCACTGATTTTTGCCGAGAGATGCTTAAAAACCGCTCCGTGTCGCGATGGTGGGTGCCAAGTGACCTGCGCCCTGTCCTCTGCAGAGCTGGTTGTCCCCAGGGGAAGGGACAGACCTGGTGGCACTGGCCAGCCCTAGCCTCGTTCAACGCTGCCTGCGACGCTGCCTGCACCGGCTCATGCGCTGCCCACGAGATGGCAGCAATATGTTTATGAATAATGCAGCAAGAAGCTGCAGCCCACTGCCATTTCGCGTGCGAGCCGCAAAACGCCGCTCGCTTCTTCAGCTGTAAAGAAAAAAAAATAAAAAAACACAAAAAAAATCCACAAAAAAAAAAGCACCCCAAAACACCCCCAACAACAACTAAAACAACCCTCCGTGAATTCAGCCGAAAAAAATGATGGGAAAAAATAAGCAGCTCCGCCGTCGCGCTTTGCTCATGGGTAAGCTGCCCGGATTGCTTCTTCATAAGGTTCAGCGTTATCCAAGGCACGAGGTGCTTCTTGTGCACTCACATGTTTGTCCAGGCCCTTATGCTCAGCCGTGCTTGTCCCTGACAAAATTATTTCACATGCATATTAAGCATTAACTGCTGCTATGATTTATTTTTGCAATGCAGAAAATGCCTGTGGCTTGAAATAAATATTTTCTTTCCTGATGGACAAATAACATCTGCACTTCTGAAAGCTGCAGCGTGGCTGTCAAAAGCTAAGCGAGTCACATAATTTCTTAAGCAGCACATGTGTATGAGCACACACAGACGCTCGTACCTATCACAGTCGCTCACGTATCAGCACTTACGTCCGTCAAAAGATGGGCTCTTCAAAAAAGCGCGGTGAGCTATTATAAAAATCATTTTTAGCAGACAGACATCTATGTACGCATAATGTCAGCTTTGGAGAATATGGGTTGTGGGTTTGTTTTTTTTTTTATTTTAAAAAAATCAGCCTGATCTTCACAGAAAACTTAGGCTCGCTTTTCAATTTGATTTTGGAGTTCTCTGGGTTTCCGTGAGCCCCCAGGCTCTGGCGTGTTATAGGAGCTGGTTGCCCTGATGTTTCCTGGCCTGCAGTGGGTACCACGGCCGAGGTGATGCGCAGCGCTGCAGGCAGCATCACCGCGGGCAGCATCACTGCAACACCAGCCCCGTAGCACCCCTTCTTCCAGACTTTCAAGCCTTTTCAAGATCCCCATGAGTTGTTGAAGTTACACTTAAGTGGTTTCCCCCCACCACCACCACAGTGAAGTTTTCATGAAATTTTTCACGGGGCGATAATTGGAAAAAAGGAACTGTCTAGCTAACATGATATTTAGCTACAAATCAACCAAAGTTCTGCTGAGGTTTAGAATCTTCCTCCAACTAGCCAGGTACGACAAAATGTCACTTATCAGAAGTGGACTTGACTATTTCTGAAAAGTAATAACATTTGCACATTATCAGTAAAATGGTGACTAGGATTTAAATTTTTTTTTAATAAAAAAAAAGAAACTACTGTCCTGATTTTGTAGTTGCAAAATACACAAGGCCTTTGCTGACACCACTGAGAGTTTTGTGTTACCCCAAAGCAGACACAGGAACCACAGAATGTGAAATATTAGCTACAACCTTGTAACAACTCTACTTTAACTGCTCAACTTGTCAGTTTTATGAATAAAGTTACTGTTCCCTGAAAGGTTTGGAACTCTATTGTAGAGGTTGACTATTTAGAAAGGTTCCTTGTAATTTTAGTATAGAGGTTGAAGAATCCGTTTCCCAAAGCTTTTAAATGCACACCGTTATCAAAGTCGAGCGTCTTCCTGCTGAAACCTTGTCCGTTTTCCAACTGTATATAGTTTGAAACAAAGTACAAGTATTTTGGTGCATATTATAAAATTTTTTTCTGTAAGTCATTTTTCTATAACGTGCCACTGGTTTTATACATATGAAATCCAAGACCACACAGTTTGTACATTCCTGTCATTAGGTGTAAAGCTTTGCTGTCACTGCTTGTATTACAGGAGTCATGAAACACGTCCCTCTGTCCATCACATTTTTTGGGGAGGGGGAGGAGACTGGCTTTATTACCTGGTTTTTCTTAAAACTTGGATCACATGAGGCATTTTTGTGTCCGTGCTTACAAAGCAACCTGAATTTCATTTCACTCTCCATATACTCTCTTTGGGCTAATGCGGGTAAAAGCAAATTTAAGAGTGAAACACCGATGAGAGAAGGCAAACACGCTCGTTCACCCAGCATGGCTAAAGCTTGACCATTGCTCACCTGGGGCTTCTGAAACGAGGGTGAAACTGCATATCCATACCCCATAGCTTATACGAGCGTCCCAGTTACCAGGCTTTTGCTTGTTCTGGATCAGATGAGGTTCTTTTTCTTTCTCAGCTAGTGCTTCTACCTATTGTGCTTTTTAATAACCAGGAATACCTCCTGGGGTCTCAGGAACAGCTACTGCCAACACAGGTAAGCTGATTGCAATTAAATCTATCCTTTCCATACATAAAACAAAAGAAAAATAAAAAAAAGAACACCAAGGATCTCTAAACGTCTCTCCTCTTTATCACCTTAAAATGTCACATTAAAGTCTTTAGAAGGCAAAGTGGCTTTACAATTGCATAATCTTTAGAATGCATATTGTGTGCAATTTTCTATTTTCTGCAAAACTTTCCCCACAATCAAGGATATTTTTCTTCTTACACTATACTCTCACTCTTACTTCTCTTTTTTAATCAACAACAAAAATTTGGCATGCAGATACGCAATGGAAACACAGCTCTACTGTCATTGCTTGCATAAGATCCTGCCCAGTTTTATATGCTAAGAGAGTTACTATAATAGCGGATTCCAAAAGCAAAGGTCATGATCTGAACTGCTTGACCCCTCAGAAAATTTAGGGACTCAAGTAAGGCAATGAACTAAAGAAAGCAGAGTTTCATTTGTAGCTTCTGGTTTAAAAGAAATGAAAAGATAATAGAGAAATTAATAAATTTTTGTAAAGAGCGTATTTTTCAACAGATGTAAATCAGAAGTGATACAAAAAAATGTCCACAGAGCTATACTATTCTAAAATTAGAATAAGAGTCAGGTCCCAGAATCCTGAAATAAGGATACATACTGTGTATTTAAAGTATCCACCATTCACAGCTCTGATTCTACGTTTTGTTTGCATTTCTCTCAAATACAGGAGGTATTACGTGGCTTTCAAAATGAAAAACATTAAAAGATAAAGACAACTAAATTCAAGGGGGGGGGGGGAGAAGCGTTCACAGGTCTTGTGTTTGGGTTACAAAAGAAAATAGCCGATATATGGAGAGGTCAGGAGATTGTCTGCATCCATCCATTAGATTTTAGTGAACATTTTGGCAGGGGCTTTTCTGGTGAGGTCACTAACAAAGCAGTGAGTTGAGAGAAATAGAAACACAATACAGAGACCGTTCAACATTGCTGTGTTCAAGATCGCCCACTTATACCAAAAAAACCAGAGTACTTCTCACTTAAAAATATACATTTGAACATCACTAAGATGAGGATTAAGACCATTTCTTGTGCTTTTTTAAAAAACTTATTATAAGTTTGTTATTTAAAGAACCTCTTGCTGACACCACCTAATAACTATGTGACGTGGTTAAGTCTTTTAATTAGGCAATAATATATTCAGGTCTCTGGGATAGAAGTTAAACCACAATCACAGCAGTAACCTGCAGAAGTGGACAAAATGCTATACTGAGGTTTTAAAATCACAACAGGTCCATCCAATGCGTGTCTAATTCAAAGCCAGCAGAGGTTACTGCGCGCCTCGGAGGAGCTGTAGGCAAGAGCACTCTCAGGCTCGGGAAACAGCCCTTTCTCCGGGGCAGATTCGGGACGGGCAACATCTTCCAGTTGCTGATAAGGACCACCAGAAGCTTCACAGCTCACTAAGTGCAAGGTACCTTTCTTAGATTTGCCTCCTCTCTACAGCATTTACATTTAAAAACGCACAAAGAAATCCAAATACCAAGCCCAACCCAAGCCCCTCCACATTGCGCGCTCAGTGCTTTCTCTAGAGAGATCATGGAAAAGAAAATGATCCCTCCCATGGCAAAAAAGCGGTGACTTAAAACATTCCTGGGAGTCATCCAGATACTATACTGATCCTACAGTATGTAGAACAAAATAGCTTATCATTCAGATTATGCTCTTGGACAAAGCTGGCTAGCTTCAAGGACGAGGGAGTTACCCTAGATCCGCCCCGTAAACGTTATTATATATGAAACAGCTGCAAGATAAATTCTTTCATATTACACGTAGGTACAGTTGTACTTTCAGCTGTCTCACTGTTGAAATACTGTACGTCTTACACAGATTTGTCTCTTTGTAAAATACACTTACAATTCTTAGTTGCCTATGAATGAGTAACCCCTTACAGCTGCAGCGTATTGAAAAAAAAACAACACAGTATCACACCGGATCTGTGGCAAGAGCCAGGGCATCGAGCTCCAGAAATTCTTTATATGAAACCTTCCTAAAAATGAACTTGGTAAACAGGGAAAAAAAGTATTACTAAAGAAACTGAAAAATGTCTGTTAGTTAAATGAATAGTGCTCTTAAGAAAACAAAGCTACTTCACCGATTCCCAAGTATGCTGCTTGTGACCTTTTTTTGCACTCTTCACCTCTCTCATATTTTTCCTTTTCTTTTTTGAATCATCTGAGAGAAATCTTCTGAAACCTCTTCAAGGAAATAGTCTACAGCCACAAGACTTTGTGCTAATGAAGCTCCAGAATTATGAAGCCAGAGGTCAAGAGCACGTCTTCCACGACGTCTGGGCTGAATTTGAAATTAAAAGGGCTGCTTGACTTAGAGCAGAGCATGAGTAAAGCAGGGGAAAGGATGAACTCTACTTGAAAAGTTCACTAGAAGCAGAAAACATCGACTATTGAGAAAAATCTGCAAACTAACCTAGTTACTGGTGCCTCAGCAGCCATATTAGTACTGACTGAAAAGCAGCCTGTCATGTTATTTTCTTTTTTGATAACCCACATCAAAATGCACCTACCCAATATCAAACTAAGCCAAATAAAGGAAAGAGGAAAATGACAGTGACATAGGGGCTGTTTCTGTTCCAGTTGCTGACTGACAACGCCGCCATCCCTTAACATGGTTTTATTTAGTTATTACAACCATCTCTCTGTAAATGACACTTAGGATTATTTAAGATTATGTTGTAATCCTTTTAATCCTCAGTGCTTTAAATTTCAGGCTAAACACCAAAGAGCAAACTAGCACTTAGCAGAAATATTTAAAGCATGTGATTTGAACATAAATCTTCTTTTATTCACCGCTCCTCTGATGAAGACCTAGTGTATCGCGTCATTCAGCCAGCAAGAACAAACAGCACGGTATCTCACTGCAAACTGCTACGTTTCCCCACATCATGTAAAGCTGTTTCTAACCAGTTCTTTTCCTTGGTGCTAGCTATATCATCAATAACATAAATGAAGGAAAATCGGAAGGTTATATTTTATAAGATGTGCATATTTTCAGTTACTATTAAGGAAAACTTGAAAAAAACCTCCACGTAATGTGTTCATCGGGAACAGAAATAGATTGCACGCACAAATTGGATAGTGAGAGAGACGGATCAGACTTATCCTGTTAAACAGGGAGTAGCTCAATTAAAATGAGTGGAGTAACACTGCTGAAAACCTCATGATCAAGACCAGAAACCCAAATCTTCCTGCCTGAATATCATTTACTTGCAGTTTCCTCTTTTTTTTTCCCCCTGCATCGATCATGTTTCCAATTAGTTTTCTTTATGATACTCCTATACTCCATCTTCTTGTTACCATCCATTAACAGTCATATGCTTAGATTTTAAATTCAGGATTTCCTTCTTTTTCTTCAAACCAAAATCTCAATAGTAATTTTCTATTTCTAATCTATAATTCATGAACTCAAATTGAGCACCCAGGCTAAATCAAACTCAAAATTCTGCATCTACTCCTAGTACAACACATTAGAAGAAAGCAACCATTGCTCCGTTTCAATCAGAAAATAATGTTTCATTATTCAGAAAGTAATGAAACAAAACCCCACCAACTATGCTTTCTTGCCACACTTTGAAGATATAACAACACTTCTTTCTGATGATTTCAGAGTTAGGCAGCTAATGTATTTAATCAAATGGCAATGCAATGCATCTATATTTAGGTCACACACACACACACACACAAATTAAAAATCACCCATGTCCTTTTCATTTCAACAAATCTATGAATAAGTAGACATATATTATCAATCTTATTCCCACCCACTAAGGGTAAGTAGATCACCAGAAGTGTTTCCTGATATAGTCAGTACCCAGGTACAAACTGACCTCTCCGCTTTCGAACTCTCCTTGGATTCCCTCCAGACTATCTCATAAATCTTCGCTCCCTCTCTCTAGTCCCCTTCCCACTCTATCTGCTCATGTAGCACCAGTCTCGTTCAGTCCTTTCCTTTCCCAAAATGTCACCACTACTGATGCCAAAGCCTTCTCCTCTTTCGCTCTTACCATCTGGCATAATCTTCTTGTAGCTCTCTGTCTAAACAATGCTCCATCCCTTTTCAAAATATGTCTTAACATATGTCCTTCCTCCCATGCTTTTACTTCTTAATGTCTCTCCCACTCACTTATTGGCTTGATGAGGACACGTTTTAATGGGTTCAAGCAGTAGTGCATGAGTTTCCTTTCTCACATTATTCTGATTCAGTGGAGTTACACCTCGCACTAACAGAAGTGAGAAGAAAATGCATCGCAAAGTCTTCGTACAACCAGTTTGGTAAATCAATAACAGAGCTTCGTTTGTCTTTATGTCAGAAATGTATTAGCTGCAATGAATCACCACTCCAATATGCATTTCCAAACAGAATTTTTGCTTACTGCAAAATGAGAAATAAACCTTAGAAGCTCGGAAGACTTGTCAGCGTGCTCAGGGGGTTGCAGGAGTGAAGGCTAAGGTTATACTTAATCACGTTCCAAGTGAAAAAGCTGAAGATTGACAGCAAACCCAAAATATTTATTCTAAAAATACCTAGGAAATGACAAAGCTCCAAGTGTTGTCTCAAGACAACCTGAAGGATGTGGGGGGTATAGAAGCATAAGTCTCACTGTCTTGAAGAAGAAGAATATTGCTAAATATTGCATGTGCTTCAGAAAGATGTCTAGAAAAATAAACCTTAAAAAAGTCTCTGTAACACCCAGTTGACCCAAAGAGGTTTCTTTTCAAGAAGCCATGTACAGTGCCTTAGGGGGTTTTGTGTGTGGCAGTCTCATTCTTAAACCCCAGACCCAGGCACAGTTGGTTCCTCCAGCATGTTTCACTTGGTGATGATGCCAAAGGACTATCTGGTAACTAACAGTATCTTGACCCTGACATGTTCCCTTCTGGGTCTCTCTTTCCTTTATTGTTTGTATTGTTAAAATTCTTAACGTTAGAACTCTGGGAAACAACTCTGTTCATAGAGAATAATATTTTGATGTGGCTTGACGCAACTTTTAGTGAAATAAGAAAAACCCTTTCTACTGATATTCATGGGAGCTGGATTATGTCCAAAACCTGAATATGTTGCAATCAACTATTTTAGCCCCTAAATCCTGGAATGTTAACCTTGCAGTAACGCTTTTCTCATCCTTTCATGTTCTTGGGCCTTGATCCTCCCTTTCAGTTCAATAGGATTTAGATGAAGTAATTATTATTATTTTCCAATAGTATTATTAGTATTATTATTATAATTAGTATAATTAGTATTATTTTCCATCAATGAAGAATAGTCCTATGAGAAATACATGTCCTTCTATGCTGGCCCTGACAGAAGCAAGCTTGTAAAATCCTCCCCTCCCCGTCCAGAAATGAACCTGGGTCATCACCGTCTGAGGACCCTGAGCAGCAATAAAAATAAACAGAGTAACCGCACTGTGTTGGAGCAATGCTTGTATAAGCAGTTTGAAGAAGTTGTGTTTATGGAAGTCCTTTAGGTCAAGATTCTAGGCCTGAACCCAAAGCAATTACCTACTAAGTTTTAAAAACAAATGGAATATAGAGCATTAATCAATAAATCAACAGGTTCTCAAGTGTTTAGGAGACTCAGTCATCAGAAGTCCTTCTATTAGAAAAATAGTAAACTGATGCTTGATAAAATGTTACACTCCTCTATTGGTAAGAAAAATGCTGTATTAAATCAGTCTCTAGTTATTAAAACCAAGGAAATAAAACTTACCTCTTAACCCAGTTTATACTCAAACGAGCAGTGAAATGCATGCGTTGCCTCTTACCTGAAAGACATTCTTTCTGCTGGATTTCTCTGAGGTCCACTCGATGCGAGCACCACACAAATCCACACACTCAGGTTTATATCCCGGCTTCTGGAAAGAAAAAAAAAAACAAACCAAAAACAAACCCTCAACCATGAATATGGCCTGACTTTTCACCAACGGGGACAGTTATCAGATAAAACAAGAACAGATCGAGTTCAAGTGACAGATTGTTGTAGCACAGTTACTGGTATTACTGAAAAGAGTTCATTATTCCCTGATATTATTAAATAACCACTCCTGAGGTGTCTTAACTCAGAAAGAATGTTCTTATACTAGATATGTAATTTTAAGAATAATTAGACGGTTTAAAAACCAGTTCAATATAAAATAGATCAAAACACAAATGCACACACATTGACCAGATATTTTAAATGCTTACTTCGCAAAACCTCTTGACAAGCCTTTGAGTTTAAAAGGTAAAGTTTTGTGTTTTTCCAAATGCAATTTTAAACTGATGCAGTTGGAAAGGACAGAAATTAGACAAGAACATGTACCGTATCTGTAAGACAAGCTATCTCCTTTCTCCAAACAAATTATCATTTCTAGCTCCTAAAAAAAATAATAAAAAAAAAAGGCTTCGAGGGCACATGTGATGCCCAGAAAGAGCTCAACATGAGGGAAGCTCCACATACTTCGCTGATTCCCAATGCCAGTCCATGCATCCCGGAGTGACACAGCTCTGCCTCCCTAGCTCCTCCGTATGGATGCAAGTAATTCAAAGAGCAGATTTGTTTGCCTGTATCATTTACGTTGCTGGGAGTTGGTGTAAAGCACAGTAATCCTCATTTGCCATCTAAGCGCCTACTCCAGGGACTCTGCCTGCGCAGCAGTTCTGGCAAAGCCCATGTAGTTTAGAGTAGCCTTTGTAGATTAGGTTACCGCACATCCCAGACAGCAATAAAAATACTACTGTTAACAGTACAAAGCACTAATAAGTCCCTTTTGGGTAAGATATGGAGTAACATCCACATAACATAATTAATCAGCTTGATGCATCTTTTTTTGCTCTGTTGTTCTTAAACCATTTTACCTTAAAAAATGGCATTGGTGATAAAGAAAACAGACTTAATAGAAGTTACAGTGGCTAGTCCGGCATCAACCACATAATCAGCTTTCCAAAGATTGCTCACTGAATTACTCTGATGTTGTTATTAAAGGCTAAAAAACATGTGTGTTCTCCAGGGTGCTTTTGAGATGGGTAGAAAAGGATCTATTTAGGTTAAAAGAAGCAGAGTAAGAATCCTGGTCAAGTAATTTGCAGCCAGAGTCTCTGGCATTTTTCAGTACTGGAGTTGTAATTATCTTCTCCATTTGCCAAACCATAAAACCACCATGGATCAGCTCCTCTAAAACTGACAGTTCTGTGTGCCTTTGTTCCTTTTTTATATTTTTTCTATTATTTTTTTAATAGAAAAAATATGCTATTCAAAACAGAAGGATGTTCTTGTGGCTAAACCACTGGAAGAGCAAGGTTTGGATTTTTTTCCCCAATTCTGCCTCAAACTTCCTGCCTGGCCTCTGACAAGAACTTAACCTTTCTGAATTTTTAATAGCAGATCAAAACTGCAGTATTAATAGTTGATTTTACAAGGAGGTTATGAAATTTATTCAGTTAATATTTGCATGGCAAAAGTGACCAAGTTGAAAAACAAACAGGCAAACATCAACCTATTAGTACAAATATTGAAATAGGGGGAAAAAAATATATGAATTTTCAGTATTCCAGTGCCATAGTTTTATAAACAGGGCTATGGTGGCTCTTTTGACTAGACCACTCTCCTTGGCCAGGAGATACCCCAGGGAAGTTTCTTCCCCAGGACCCCACGCAATGACCAGGTCTGCACAGCACGGCGAGCGGCAGCTCTGAAACCCATCGTGAACAATGCAACACAGCCTTGTCAAAGCAGGTCACCTTGCTTGCTTTGAAAAAATTGCCCAAAAGGACAGTCTGAGTCTGAAAATACTTTAAAAAAGAAGGGCAGCTTTATTCCAGCAGCAGCAGGAGTTGAGAAATTTTGGAAACACATAATGAGATGAAAAGAGATTAAAATGTAGACAAAGAAATAGGGAATAGTTTCTTGATAGCAAAGGCTACTAGGCTACAGAATATTTACCTCAGGAAAACTGCCATGGCATTTCACAGTGAACTGAGAAAAAACAATGGAAAGCCCGGAGAAGTTTTTCGGGAAGATGGAATACTGAACTCTAGAGAATTTTACCATCTCTAATGTCTATGATTGTACAAAAAAGGTAGGTAGCAGTTGGACTCCTCTGTGCACTCAGCGCACACACAGGTTAATTTTGTTGTTGTAGTAATTTGGAGTTTGTTTATAGCTTTGATTTTGTAATAAGCAGAAGAAAACTTTAAGTACGTGCATCTTCCTTTCTGGAAAGGATGTGATGCAAGCTCATGGTGTTGGAAAGATGAACGCCCTTCTGCTATGTACAACAATCCACTGGAAAACTTCTCTTCTGGAGAATTCAGCAGTTCTGCCCACAACGGGATGTGAGGTGTCTATGAGCACCATACGAGTCTCACGGGTATGGCACAGTATATGAAGCTTCTGATGAAAACGACATGCAAAACCACCCAGATCCATCAAGCCTGAAACTGTCCATGGTGCACATCAGCCCTTCTTCTGCACCTGGGGAGCTCCACGCTATGGGAAGCCCTGCTTAAATCCATAGGGACCCCCCGGAAAATTGCCTAGAAACTCATTCTGGCCTAAACGTTGTCCCATTACTTAGTTTACTTTCCGGTTTCTGCATTACCCAGAGACGCTGTGAGTGAGGAAGTTAAGGTTACCGGGAAAGCCAGAGCCCCCTGCGTCCTTGCTTTGTGTTTTGCAGTCAGAACAATTATGTTATATCGGTGTTGTTGGAGAGGGTTATGTCGTAAATTGATACAAGTGTCTGCTACGATGAAATCTTCCTAAACATGAATATGGATTTCAGCAGCATTTTCACTTACTAAATTACTTTGCAGACGGGCTAATAACCTGAGGTTAAAATAACCTCTGTTGAATAAACTATCTCAGGGAATAAACAGACTCCTTTTTCTTGGTCAGAAAGACCAACTGATACTAGAATTTAATGCTGGTAAGAAAGAATGGAGTCGTGATCCTTTGAGACCACAATGTCCTTAATTTAAAACGAAAAGCAAGTTATTTTCGTATCCATGCAAAAAAAAAAGTGTATCAAAAGCATGACCACAAATGATTAAGGCAGCAGCAAAAGTTAATGATTTAACTACACGGCATGCAATGTTGCATTTTCAGTAATATTTGTAAACAAGCTCATTTTCTGAATCTCTCCTCTGTGTGCTTTAATTGTTGTGCTCTAAATATTACTACTACTAATACCAGATACTGTCACTACCTTCACCAGAAAGCTATGGATCCCAGTCTTCTCCATGCAAATCAATAGGAAAGTTGTTATACTGAGTCCTACATCCACAATCATACAAAGGACCAACAAAAACTCGTTTTAGCCATTACTAGGTCTTTGCATTAGAATATTATTAAACATTTTGGCAAATATAATTTTAAATCACCTCTAAATGTTATCCTATCATCAGAAAAAGAGGTATGGTTAAAATGTGCTTTCATTTCCCTCTCTTCTGTTGTCTTTATTGTGAAACATCATTCCTTTTATAACGATGCTGTCTTACTCTAAATTTTCACTTCATGTACAGTATTTAATAATTAATAATTAATGAATTAATATCTTTATAATATAAAATAACATTCATCTTTTTGTTAAGTCACATCATTTTCCTGTTAACAATAAAAATGCTTTGTTATGAGTCATACTGTCGTGAATGAACATTGCCTCTATTACATTATTTAATTAATGGTTCAGCTCCCCTTTTTCTAAAGTAAACTGCAACTGGAAAAAAAAAAATAAAATCAGTAAACAAATGATTTCTAATGAAGCCCTTTTGTATTATTTCCTTTCCACTATCAAAATTATATTTGGTTAAGTGGTTTACAAAGGAAATAAACATTGCATTTGTGTTATCGGATGAGATCAACATGCTGGTTTAGCTTTTTTTGATGTGTGAAATTTGGGTTTAGGAAATTAGGTTATAAGATTTTGAATACTGAAAGCTTTTGTTGTTTTCAAGCTTTACCCAATTTGTTTATTTGCCATTGCATATAAGTTATATGCAAGAGACTGAAAAATGTGACTTCAACATCTTTTTCTAATCTAGTGAATGTTGAGTTCACAGCCCCAGAGTTCAGATCTAGCATGGAATAAAAAAAACCTAAAAACCAAAACACTTTTGTTTTTTCCTCATAATGAGCAAAATATGGGATCAATATATCTGTGTTCTTCCTAACATAGAAGGCAGCAGATACTATCTCACCAACAGTGAGCACTGGGGATGAAGTAAAACTTCAGGGAAAGAGACAGACTTCTCAGAAGCTCAATTCTCATAACACACCTTAATTTTTTTTTTTGAGTTAAGCAGATTGAGATCTGGGCCAGAGTCATATTCTGCAGGCAAGTCTACTTTAGCATCTAAAACCTTAAACATCCAATGGGAATTTTAACCATGTGGAAGAGTCTCAGAGCAAAATCGAGTCTCCTGTGTGTTGAATTTCCACTGCTCCATTTATCTTTTGGGATTTGGGCAAGTGCTTGCAAAGAGAGAGGAGAAGAGGTAGCAGGTAGAAATTATAAGATTAGTTCTAATAAGTTCACCTGAGCCTTTTTTTTTTTTTTAAATAACTTCTAGTTCAACTTTTCTGAAAAAATATTAATTCAAGCTATACTGTTTTCATGGCTTCGGAAAAGTAGTGTTTTCCTGCTGTATTGGCACAAACACAAGCAGAAAGTACCAGATGTCATCCTTTACTTGCTTTTATTGCTTCACCTATTCTTATTTTTCTGTGATCCTCATCTTCTTTCCAAAAAAACGAGGCATGAAAAGGTGTTCTTTAAAGCTGATTTTATGGCAGGTGACATTGATAGATCAAGAATATATGGAAGAAATGTTTGTATCACCTGCCACAGAAAAAAAACAGCTTATTGTTTGTGACTCCTGCACCTTTGTGGTCACCCGTCATGCCAATGAGATTTGGCAGGTTTGATCAGGCCTTGAGAGCCTTTCACAACAGGGCTTTGTCAAACCTGTCCCTTCGCTGCCCACAGTGTCACACATTTACCGAATTCCCTCTTTGTTGCCCGCATTCAGGTTCGTAGACTCAAACTCGGCAGTAACTAGCACTGAAGGGGTACGTGCCGCTATTGCTTGCGCAACGTAGCTGTCACATCTCCGAAGACTAAGATCGGTGGTCTTTCCTTGGGGCACAATAAAAAGGTACTGCAAATTTCACTTTGTAGTAACTACAGGCTACAGAAATTGCATTAGCTGCATTAGATGAAGTTATAGAAATATTCAGGAAGGTTAGTGGGATATGGTAGATGTCACATTTATACTATGATAAAAAATCACTTTGCCAACTTATAATGTTTTCTGCTTTGGTAACACCCTATATTAAGGTGCCATTTATAAATAATTTATTATTATTTATTAATGTATAAGCCACTTTATAGCATGGTAGATAACAACTTAAATTCATGTATTAAAGATGCACATACATGGTTTAATACAATTTACTTCTCACAATATCCTTTGCAACAGATTCTCATCGCATCATCTGTTAAGCATTTATTACTAATGCATTTTATAACATACTTTATAATACATTATTTGAGGAAGTAGCTGCATTTAGTGATCATTTTCATAAATAAGAATAAAGCATTTATAAATGGCACCTTAATTTAAAGTGTTACCTTCACATTACTGGATAGGCACTCACCATTTGTCTCACTTTGCAATTATTCTCAAAATGCACCTCTTAATAAAGGACATGCTAAGGCCTATTTCTTCTCATACACTCCATCTGATTAAAAGTTTATCAAGGCAGCTTCCTTCAGCTCCTCTCAGACCTTCGAAGGTTGTCAGCTCAGTCTGAATTTGTCTTATGTAAACACCAAACTTTTTATACTGAAATAACGGTTGCAAGGAAGCCGAGGATGTTGGATGGTTGATTGCCTACCAGGTTGGCCAGCGCCGGCTGCTTGGATTCTTTGTAGAATTCCATTTTCCGAGCTGTGAGAACAATCCAGGATGTGGACCAGTTTTTCCTTAAAGATAAAATAAAATTTAAAAAGGGAAAAATTAGCAAGGCATGCAAGCAGGAGGTAAAAGATGCTCCGTTTGCAGACTTGTCTTTTAATTATGTCATTTCAGAAACAAAAATAGTCTAAAGTCAGTATCAGCAACGCACTTCCACCAGTACTGATGGAGTCGCCCCCATCCTATTCATAACTGAATGTGGCCCAACAAAGCTTGAAGGCCTTCTTTCTCCTCATTCCTGTTTTGAAGTCTATCTATGCTCCTTTTCCATCAAGGTGCCTTAACGACAGGAAAACAGTGGGATTGTTCACACATGCTTAAAGTTCACATATGCTTAGAGGACCCCAGTAGCTGCTGCCCTTCTGGTAACTAATAATTAAAATAGAACCGAGAAGGAAAAATGTAATTTTTATCCGACTATGCAGAACTTAGCAAAGGGTCTGTTTTGAAAAGTCTCAAATACTTTCCCCTTTCCCTAAATTTAAAAATTTACAGGAAAGCAAGGAAGATAAGAACAATATCTGAGGGATGTTTAAGTAACCATTAAGCATCAGGAGTTCACGGTACAGCCCTAGAGAGCTGGGGAACTGCTGGGGCCAGGGAGAAGTCAAAATACACATGGGTATGTGAAACTGTGTCCTCTGATGCAGAACAACATAATATTCAGCTCGGAAGAAAGCGCTATTACATATGTTACATATAATGTGATGTTTCAACCACCACATAACCACAAACAAGCAGATCTGGTTTGACAGAAAGCTGTTTTTAGATGAAGGTCTCAAGTTTAAGCCTCATATTTGAGGGTCATAACACCTGGTATTTACAAAAATACTCATAAACCCACTATTTTCTTTATGTGAATGAAATCACAAACCTGAACATTTTAAAATAAACTTGAAAATGCGTATGATATTTAGGCCGTTTCACGCGTATGTTGCAGTGCGTTGAAAAAGAGGGAGCTGCCTGTAAGGACACCGAGAGCCCCAGGAGGAGCTGTCAAACACCCTTTTTCCTCCCTCTTCCCCTCCCTTTGAGTTTTCTCTGTTTAGGTGTTCTTAAGTAACTCGTATACATCCAGTTTTTATTCTAGCAAAACCTGGCTTTGTCGAGTTTAAAAGCCCATCGGTCTTCTTCGCAATGCTCACTTCCAGCTCCATCTCAAAGCTCTGCTGCACTCCGTATCCCATCAAACCACACATCAGGCACAACAACAGGCAGTTTTTCCATTAATGACCCTCCTATTCAATATGTTTCAGTGACCAGCTTCAGGAACATGACCAATATTACAGACGAAGCCCTAATGTCACTGGTATTATCAGAGGAACTTGCACTCGCCTCGGTGTGGGCAGGGTTTCACCCAGCACCATCTAAAGATCATCCCTAAAATATGGCCAACAAGAGGCAACAGTAAAAGAAAGTGTCTTTAATGGAGGTAAATATATTTGAAATAAATAAGTCCGCACTTCTTATGCCATGTTAATGAAGAAACAACAATGAGAGAGACATTGAGAAGGAGAAACAAACAGTAGGGTATTAGAAAAGTACCTGACCATCACTGGCAAATATTTCCCACAACAGGGCAGTGTTTGCAATTCACTTTGAAATTTTCAGCTAAATTTATTACCACTCTAAAGCTGTATCCTTAGCTAATGTGAACCACTGTCATAGCTGTGGATTGTGCATATTGGCATTAAGAACAGTTCAACCTCAGCTAATTATTTTTTAAAGTGTCTTTAGGAAACAAGTGCTGTAGCTGAGAATCACCATCAAAGTGGTGAATACAAGTTGTCTGTGGGCAAGTACAACTTCAGGGTTTTTTTAATGTTCCTTTTTTTTTTTTTTCCTACTTATAAAAGGTCTTGTAAGCGCACAGGGGAGTAAGTGGCCAAGTACGCTGTGTGCTGGTTTAAACAGATTTTCTTATGAGTTGGATATCCTGGATAAATATGGATTATCAAAGGATTAAAACCCTTGGGACACATCTTAGATTCAGTTGCCAGCTTACACCAAACCCTGGACATTAGCTATGGAGAGGAACATTTCTGTGTCATGGCCACTTCTACCAGCCACAGTGCTGTTTGCCCCAGCTATTTGTGGGGCAGGTATTTTTTTACCTGAGAAATATAAATCAACAACTGCATTTTGAGGTCCCAGACTTGGGTGTAACCTTCTTAAAAGATTCAAACTTCTGATCAAACTAACTGGGAAGTTTGCCAAGGTTTGAAAACATTTTGTTTCAACCTGGACTTCATTAAAAAAAAAAAAATGCAGTTCTATTTATGGTTTTGAAATAAGAAGTCAACAACAAAGAAATAAAAAGTCGATAAGTATTGCTTAAATTATATCAGTTGAGATGTTTTAGTTAAGCTTCTTTCTGAATTTTAAGGGGACAATGCTTTAATTCCATCAGGAATAAGAAAATTTAGGTTTTTTGCAAGAGACTATGGGCATTATAGAAGCTATGAGAATGTAACTGAATTTCACCATATTATCTGCAAGAAGATTTTTTTTCCCCCAGTTTAAATTCCTCTGTTCTTCTATTCTACAGTTGTTTAATTTAAAAATTGACATTTTAAAATCAAAAATTCATTACTTGTGTGACCTAAAGATAAAAAGGTATATAAAGTAGGCAATCTTTTTGTCAGATTTTCCATAAAGTCATCTGTGGGTTTAAAAAAAAAAAAAAAAAAAGAAAATAAAAAGTGCTTTGAAGTGTTTTAGTCTCTGTACAGATAGGCACACATTATATTTCACGGGATACACACACTGACCTAAGGTTTTCAAGCTCTTTAGAAAATTCAGTTCACAATATTCTAATTTTTGCCATGCACCATGAATATTATTCAAGAAATCACTTCCAGCTGGTGAAGTTTAGGTAAGTGAAAAGAGTCAGACAAAGCATACGTAGAGTAGATGAATCCCCACTACCCATCCTCTCTCTGTACAAAGAGCCATAAATATCTGTATGCAGGGAAGACCCAGCTAGGATTAACAAGGGTATTGCGTGAATTGGTCTATAGCTACAAGGTTAAAGCCGTGGTTGAAACCCGCTGCTGGAGAGCCCCTGCGAGGTGCGACCCGACTCGTGGGGGCTGCAAAAGGAGCAAATGCATTTGCATTCTATCAAACGAACACCTGATGGCAGCACGTTATAGCTTCAGTGGTGCTCACAATCTCTGAGGCTATTTAAAAATACCAGACAGTTCAGGGCTATTTAAAAATACAAGCGGCCGAGCTACGCTGTGCCCACGCCAAGCCGGTGCGCAACGCCAAGCCATGGAGATACTTTGTGCTGAGGGCACCCGATGCGCTAGGAACGTAAAATTCCCTCCTCATCTGGGCTTGTTCACAGGTGATGTCCAGCCGATGCGCATTCTGCTGAAACTTCTTCCAGTGCCCAGAGTGGAGAATGGAGTATTACTGGCTTCAATGCCTTTTCCCAAAATACCAGTCTCTGATGGTACCCAGCTGCCGCAGGCTCAGCCAAGCATTGACGATGCTCTTGCTTCAAGTGAGAGGCTGGACTCAGTGACCTCCTGACTCCCTTTTCAATGAATGTTTCTAGGATCCTTATAGTTTGGCGTTATATAGGTAGGAGAAATTATGACTTGGCTCCTTTCTCCAAGCAGAAGATGTAATATTCCACATTACTCTCTCATTCTCATTGGTAGCATATAGTGTTGGTCACATCACTGCTACTCCTTTACAGGCATCTAAATACAGCAAACCATAGCAAATCTTTCCATAAAAGGCAGCATTAATATTCACGTTACTTTCAACACAAGCAGTGCTAAGCGAGTAAGAGCTGACCACTTTTGACATCTCTGTGGCATCGCCACATGGTGGGTTCCTACATCCCAAGCTTGACCCCTCAAGCACACATTTGACACCTAAAATTTGCCCACTGGAAAATATATTATTGGTTTGCCTGGTGCCTTAAAGTTGTCCTTAATATGTGTATTTTATATATATATAATACAGAGGCTAACGTTGACACGTGCTCACTGCATGCAATGAGCCCGTTAGCTGCTCTCACTTGGTTTCTGGGACCATAATCATACATCGATGCCGAAACAATGGCAGTTTGGCTATAAGCAGCAATAAGAGCTATACCTACTTAAACACGCAAGAACTCTGAATTTTGCAACTGATAAGTTCTGTAACATTCACATACAATACCTTAATTTCTTGCCACCATCTGCTATTTTAGCTTTCAGAAGATATCCTTCTTTCTCCACTACCTACAAGAAAAAAACCAAACAAAAACATGTCATAACTACATCATTTTTTTAAATGAATGAATCCACTTAGTACACACATAAGAGCCTGCATCTAGTTCCTCTAGTGTGAGAGCATATTATCACTAATTCTCAGTTTAGTCACCTATTTTTTCCGATAGTCAATTGTTTTGAAAATTTGCAAACAACGTTTAAAGTCAATTAGTACACAGAATTAACCTCAGAAAAAACTCCCAATAATATTCTATTCATTGATTTAGAAGACATTTCTTTTAATGCAAGCAAAGTTTCTAGCTCTAAGTAAAAAAGGAGTTGAAAATATATTACAAGAGAATTATGTCAAGGTATCCTTTCATATATTGAGTTTCATTAATAGCGGTAAGGAGCACACCATACTTCTGTAGAAGCGTCTTGCTGCTTATATTCTAAAGAAACTTGTGTTTAGGGGTAACCGATGTCAGAGAAATATCAACTATCTGTAGAACAGGAGAAGTTACATTGCCTTCATAGGTGCCACATTTTGCTTCGAGTCAGCACTAAATCAAGGCTCATACAAGATGCTAAAAGGCATCATGGTTTTAAGTGGTGCTGTCTTTCGGATGAGCTCTGGTATCGAGGCGCTCACCCCTCGCAGCCCGTTAAAGGTCACACTTCATTGGAGTGTGTGCATCCACATCCAGGGAGAGCTTGTCTTCAGGTTTCCAGCTGAGCTAAATGATCTCATAGCGTGGTGCAGAAAACCAAACCGAGCGGTTCTGTCCATTCTCAACGTACAGTCTGGAACTAGAATTATGAAGAAGGGAAAGCACAGCTGTGCTGTGCATTTTCCAAAATACACCCTAAAAAGACAAAGCCCTTAGCTGTTACCTACGCAAAGCAGCGTGTGATATCAGCAACCTGATATCACCTTGGTAGATCCCTCACTCTGCTATTGCTATTACTGAAACCTGGTCCTTTTTCTGTGGTGTGAGGACAGGCTAAGGACTCTGCTGGTACACACGAGGCTGCAACCCTGCTTGCAGGGTATCAAGGTTGCGCTTGAGTTTGGGGACATCAGAAGAAAGTCCTAGGCTTGGTCTTTTGTTTTCATTTCTCCCTCCTAATTTGTGCTCCTCCATGTCTCTGAACACACTTTCTCTAAGCCAGAGGCCCTCGCAGACGCTTGGTTTTCTCTGAGCCGCCGAAACATCCCTTGTATAGCTGTGATATACAATTCAGGATAGGCGTATGTTTGGCTATGCAAATTTATATTTAAAAATTAAAACCCAAACAAAACAAGACGAGTGGTCTTCAGCCAAACCCATTGACCTGCCTTCTTGTCAGATCTCATTTGCTAACTATGTCCCAACTGTGTCACTAATGGGAAAAGAAGGAAAACTGTGATTCAGAGTGGGTTTGTTTTCCCTTTCAAACACTACTGAGTCAGTGCCTGACCAGGACATTGTAACTCCACAAGATCTTTATAGGAAATTGTGTCACGAGGAGATTTTGCAACAATTTCAATAGAATTTTGCTCTCTGCAAAGCAATTAAGTAGCAATAAAACATGCTTTAACATGCAACACAAGGATTTTTAAATCAAACATATCTGTCATTTCGATTATACAAAATATCATTATATTAACAGTGTAATATGTTTCACTGTTTCATTAGACTTTGTCTGTTGCTGGTATACAGCATATAATGAAATACATCCTGTGCACATATCTGCATCTATGAAAAGGTCTGTAGGTCTGTGGACAATGATTTAGGTGACATTCTCAAATGGCTACATGAAGATTAGTGTGTACATTTTCTATAATTTGTACTTATCTCATGCAAATTCCTGTCATGCATATCATTGCCATAGAAAACTCAGAGAGAAAGTATGTAGGGATTATTGTGCAGAGTCATGTCACTATTTATCTAGTGATGGATGGGTGAATTATTAGAGCTAAAATAAGACTTAATCCCCATCT
This sequence comes from Burhinus oedicnemus, assembly GCA_008921705.1. NCBI lineage: Eukaryota > Metazoa > Chordata > Aves > Charadriiformes > Burhinidae > Burhinus > Burhinus oedicnemus. The sequence goes on along the minus strand of VFFE01007179.1, from coordinate 1,841,708 downwards.
CCACCTACTTTTTTTTTTTTCTTTTTTAATCAAACTTATTTTACATCTTTTGATATTTTTCTTCCCCTTCTAACCCTTCATTTTTGTAGCATAAAACTCCTGGTGCTTGGCCAGGGCCAGAGATGCCAAATAACATATGAGAAAGGTTATTCTTTTTAATATTTCTATCCATCTGGAAACAGCAACTGGGAGGAGCATTGGCTAACCATTCAAGCTGTTGATTGCTTCTCTGAACCAGACCCAAAATCTTAAGCTTTCAAAGTTTACCAATCACCCTTCCCAAACTGTTATTTTAACTTATCCAAAACTGAAGGCAAATGTGATTTTCAACATCAGATCTGAATCACCTCTGTTCTCACATTTGGGGAAGTTAAAAATTGGATGTGCTTCCAGATGAAAATGTTGCTGCTCAGTCATATTTTCCTTATAATTGTCTTGAGGTAGAATATCAAATCCACTAACAAACGTTGGGCATATAAAGTATCGTGATTTAAATTACATAGCTCAGATCTGCCATTTGTTTTAAATTAAATGTCTCAAAATTAAACAGCTCAAAAATAAAAGATCTTCAGTTAATATGAGACCTCTCAGTGCGAAGCAAAGTAACTTTCATATGTATTGTTTTAATTGAATTAGTACAGGTGTTGTCTTTAAAAAAAAATTAACACGGTCTTTATCAACTGATAATGTGCACAGTTTTCTCTGTAACTGGTATAAAGGGCACTTATGGAATTACAAAACAACTTTACCACAAAGACAAATAAAAAGATTTCTAGGATGACCCCAATATTTTTATAACCTTTCTTTGGGGTGCTACATTCCCCTTGTTTAACATCTGTTAATATCCCCTATTCTGTTCTACTTCTTTTCAAGAAAATACTTCCAAGACAGTTCAAGATCAGCTTACAATACTTCTGCGAGTGGATGATATTAGATTAAAAAGAATACCAAATATATCCTAATGATATGATCTGTTGTTTCTGTCTCAATAAATATCATCAGTTGTTGTTAAGCTGCTGCCCTTCCTGCACCTTTTCAACATATGGAAGGTTGAGAAAATGACCCAAAATGCCCTGAAGAATTAGCAAAGAAATAAGAAATTGGGATCATTATGTGGGGTTCTGTGTTTGTTGTTTTTTGTTTCTTTCTTTTTAGAAGAATATTAAAGGTGAGACTATGTATGTATAAATATTTGAGTTTCTAAATAATAATAAAAAAAAAAAGATTCATGAGCTAACAGTATCAGAAAATATAAGGAAAAGCAATTACCACTTTATCACATATAGGTTCTATAATTTTCCTAATTAGAAGAATTCAAAGCTTCTGAAACTACCTAATGCTGAAAAGTTTGTGTAGGCAAAAGTACCACCAATACCAACATTTCTTTCATGATTCTGTATTTGTATATTTGTTTTCTTTTAATAAAAAAACCTCTCTGTTTGTCATTCCCCCTAGATTCTTTCAATGTCGAGGAAATTTTTTTAAATTTCATGATCACTTTTACCTATAAAAATTGATATTAATATTAAAACCATCTTAATAGGGGCAAAGGCAGGACAGAGACGTGGTTGTGTTCCTTTATACCAAGTATTAACACTGATGAAACATCAGCCTAGTACAAGCGAATTAACAGCACAGTCAAGCTATATAAATTGCTTTGTTCCTCCTAAAATTATTCTTTTTATTGATCAAAGTCCCTCAAATCCCTTAACATCTTGAGGCATCCAAAGCCTCATGTATTTATTCTTTAATAAAGCATGTGTAACATTTACCTTATAAACATTTAAAATAACAAGAGTGATTTATCTGTTCTATAGAGCAATTGCTTACCGTGTGGTCCTGTGGACTAATGATGTCTGCAAACGTTAAATTATGTTGGGAATGATTTCTTCTATGACGATTTACCTAAAAAAAATAAATAAATAAAATAAAATCAAGGATTTAAATTCGGAGAGGATTCATCCACACGCAGGTTAGGTGGACCAACAAATTTAATTACTGGGTATGCACAGCATGCATTAGATGGAGTTTTGGAAAGCTGGTTTCTTTCAGTACTGCATTTCTGTGAAACCTGGTGTTCCTCTGAGCCCTGTGTATTTGAAATGTACAGCTACTAAACTCTAAACATCTCTAGTACAAATGTGTTTCTGTGTGATGTCACATTGGCAAATTTACCTAAAAATTAACCAACTGATAAGAGTCATTTTGAATTATGACTTTTCCATCAGGAATCTCAAAAATTGCTTAAGTCATTAGATGCTCTTAAACCCATTTTACAGAAATAGGAAAGATGCTAATTATGTCCTCAAGACCACAAAGTAAATCAATGAAGAAACTAGAAAATAACTGGGAACAACCACATAGTATATCCAGTACATTTAAACTGCTTTAAAGGTTATTTTTAAAATCTCTGTGACTGGAAAGGTACAGCAACGCTGGACTCTGATTCTAAAATTGTTCCTGAGTCCTTGATTTCCTCTAGTTCCCTCTTTTCTAGGGGGAAGCCTGTCTAACCATCTGTGACTTAACTCTGCACAATTATTGCATTATACCAGAAATTATTAAGACTAAGTAAAAGTTTCATCACAAATCAAGCATTTGGCAGAGCTCAATAGCTTTTTACTTCCTTACAAACCTGCAACAAAGAACAGGTCACCCAAAAGTGTGTATGTGTGTGTATATATACATGTATATAAAACTTTTACTGTTTAAATTCATTGTCAATCAATAATAATATATTTGGAGTTGTGATCCTGTAAAATTCAGTGATTATCTTCTCTTTTAACTGAAGCCAAAAAGCAAACAACAAAATATAGTCTCAACTAGTTTCCACTGTATTCATCATAATGCATTCTCTTTTTCCCCATTAAAACAGAGTTAACCAAAGTCATAATGTATTCTGTTTATATTCAAGTGTCTGAATATAGAAAATGTTCTTAATTAATCCAGAGGGCCACGCTCAAAAAACAGTTAAACATATTATGATCCCATATTTTTTCTCCACACGTTGCTTTCATGTTTATTTGTAAGCACTAACATTTTTAAGCCTTGAAATCTATATCCTAGATATTGCTCTACTCTCCTAGTCAGAGCTAATGAGCTTAATGAATTACCAGTTCTAAATTTAATACAAACATTTCAAAGAAAGAGATAAAACATTCTTCACAATTCAGAAGTTTCTCTGACCTATTTATGAAGAATATCACTTAACAATTTCATTAAGGGTGAGTAACAGCTGGTGACATGGCTGTGTCCTAAAGTGTTTTTCTCTCTTAATATTCTGCATCTTAAGCAATCGAGCTTTCATAAGAAATACTTTAGTTAGTGGCAGTCCCTCCTTTGGGGAGAAAAAAAATGTCAGACCACATTTTCTGTATTTTGCAATCTTGTTTTCAGGAGTGTCATGTTCCTGTTTTATTAGCATGTAGGGTAAACAAGAATGATTTGCTGATGCTATTGAGAGAACTTCTAAGATTACAGTCTTTCTATTTAGATTTTGGATGGAACTTAATATTAATGCAGGCAGAGGCATGTATATAAATTCAAAATAAATTAATTCAATTTATCTTTTTCTTTATCTTTACTGTTCAACAACCCTGAAGGTTCTATAGTGCCCAAGACATGTAGCTAAACTATTCAGGTCTAGATCATAGAATGTCTTTCTTATCCAGATCCCCCATTCTAATTATTCCTTAACATACAAGAGAGCAAATTGCCCAGCGATGCTTTCTAAAATATATTCTTCCCTCATCCAAATTAAATAACGAGACACCCCACCACTCCGCAATATCTATTTTAACATTCAGTTGCTCTCTCCAGGAACCATATGTGTCTGTTGGGGGCCCTACACGCAACTTTGTGAAGTGTGCGGCACCGAGCAGGGCTTGCGGTCTGGTCTTTGGTTCAGCGATCAGAGCATTAGCAAAAGAAATGCTCACGTTTGATACACGTTAAAAAGAATATATCAGAAGCACGAAATCCATCTACCACCAAACAAAGAAAGGAGATAGTAAAAAGTACTGTTGTAGTATATTATTAGTGGTAGTGTAATAAAAAGACAATAGTAAGATTTGCAGGAAATACGAGAAGAGAAAAAGAATATTAAATTCCAGTTACGGATGATATTATGCACTTCAAAACCTCTTTGCTTTATGCAAAGCAGAAATATTAAGGAAAACAGCATGTGTACAAGGAGAAAGACTAGACCTACCTGATTATTTAACGTGATACTTTTGCTAAAAAGGTGTTTCTCTTATAGGGCAAAAATTAAAGAAATTACACTGCTTTGTAGCCCAGCAACAAGCAATCTCACGCAAGAAAGTCCTGAAGCTCCAAAGTCTGAATCTAGTTACAGAAATACAACCAAAATCCACAGCTGTGTAAGCCAAGATCAAGCTCTTCCGGAAAAACACCTCAAATATTTGGCTTACAAATGGAATTAATGGAAACTTCAACAAAAATCTTACTCATTTCTACCAGCCTCTGGGTTTGGGAATGGAATTTTTTGAAAACCGAATCAAAACAGCTTAAAAAAACCTCAGCAACAACGGAGGCAATATATTCTTTCATAAGACTGATTTTATAACATTCCAGCAGGCCTTATACAAGTTTGATCTTAAATATATTTTACAAATGCTGCTGAATCAGTGAGTCATATCACTTCCTCTACGATACGTTCAGCTCATTGTTAAAATGTTCTTAGCAGGAGAACTGGGTGACAGTAGTCAATACACTCATCTTTCCATATACTCACAATTTTCAGTGGTATATCAGAATATTCAAAGCGAAGTACAGGCTCAATTATTTTCATCTTTTCATTCAGTGTTTAATAGACAGAACACAAAGATGTTTCGAGATTATTTTCTCTATTGTGCCATTCGATTACCCTAATAAACTGATGAAAAACCTAAATAATATCTGTCACAAGTCCTCTACCTCACCTCCCAGGGTACGATGAAAGGCAGAGGTTTACAGGAGAAGTTCGTGAGATCCCTTTTTGGGAAAGGCAGCTTATCAGCAGTTTTCTGATTTGATGAACATTCTTCAGTCAGCAACAATGTCACCTGCAGCATTAAAAATCCACTCTGCGAGCGCTTGCAAGTCTGTGGACAAGTCTGGTTTTGTTAAATTCAGCCTCAGCAGCTACCCCCCCTTCCCTTAGCTAAAGGGTATCCATCTCCTACCAGAGTTATTCCAGCATCTGAGCACTAATCCGTCATCATCCTTTCTACAAAGGCAAAGCCTCCGTTACATATGCCTGGTATCCCGGCGTGAAGGGACAACCATCTGACAACTGCTTTTTTAACACTGATGAAGTAAAATACAATAACCTGATGTTTAATCTCATTTCTTTCTGTGTTCCCATTTGTTCTTTAAATTCTCCCTCTTTTTGGGGGAATTCGTCACAACTAACTCATTGCTAGTCTCTTCAAATAGCATGGCGTTTATCTAAAAAGAGACTTGGAGGACTGATTTGTATTATATTTCCCATTACAAACGTATTTCTGATCTAATTCATCCAGTCAACGAGAAGCGGCATACTTCTTTTTGATTTCAACCAAACCTAACAAAACCAACTAGCATTTCTCAAAAGGCCCAGACAGGCTGCTGTAGTGCAAAGTACAGAAAATTAATTATTTCCTGAAACATCATTCTTAATACACTTGTATTGCTAAATAATTAAGGTAATTACAAGACATTTCTAAGTGGTTTCCAAGAGTATCAAGTTATTCGTTGCAAGTTTTTTTACCCACAAAAGTCACCTACAAGTAGCCTGGGAAAACCACAGTTTGTTCAAACAAGCAGCACCTGGTGCAACAGAGCTCTGCTTCGGATGGGAAACCCTGGGAAGACACCTACCTGCTGATTTCTCCATCAGTCACCACCAAGGAGAAGGCTCTCATGGAGTTTTTGTTAGATTTCTACCAAAAGTATCATCATACTGTTCACGCTTTGACCTTTCTTTTTAGGGGTCTAACTATTGTTTTGTTTCATCCTACCCACGCTGCAATCATGTATGTGGAGATTCCTTTATAAACACCCAAAACAGAGAGGAAGCCCCTACTGTTGAACCCCTACTGCTGCATGTTGCTCTGCTCTGGACCTGATCCAGCAAAGCACTCTGCAACGGGCTTAAGTGTTTTTCTGGGTCAGGGCCAGAACACTCCATTCTTTATAGGATCGAACTTGCTGGTGGCAGCTTGGAAGTTTGCAATAAAAGTACGAATTAGTCACATAAACTTTTGTGAAAACCATTGCCTTAAGAGAGAAGGAGGGGTGACACCTGATTTAGTGATGTCTGTGGTCATTTCATTCCCAGTCACTCCCATACTGCAGTGACAGCTCATAATTGCTTAGATAGAGAAACTTAACAAAAATGTATTGTAGCATTTCTTAACGGCCCCATCCCTTGAAAGACACCTAGATGATGGCAAATGAAAGGAAAATCCTGTAACATTTCACTCACTGCCGTGCTCAAAGTGATTTGTTTTGTTTTAAAGATCCGGTCTTAGGCAGTATAGCAAGTCCATCATTATCTACAGAAATTATTTGGAAACAGCTCTGCTATGATATGGTTTCTCTCCTGCTGTGAAAGGCACTGAGAAAATCCCACCGGGCTTCCCACTCGGAGATGCTCCTTTGTCATCTCAGCAGATAAGGGTTTTCGGTCCATCCTTAAGAAATGGAGACTGTCAAGAAACAGCGGGAGCAATCCCCTTCTCCTTCAACTTGCCACTGCGGGTGCTCTCGGTGCATTAGAGCTCTGCAATAGCTCAGCAGAAGACCCCGTTCAGCCCCAGGGAAACCACCCTGTGTCCCAGAAGGCTCCTTGCCCACAGCTGTGGCCACCGGTGCTCTTGCCTTGCTCTGGAACCCTCCTAACACCATCCTCCAGAGGGTTACGTTAGACCCACGTGGTTGGGTTTTTTTCCCCTCCTTGCTTGTCTCAAATAGATTTCTTCAGAAGAAAAGGTAATGGAGAATTCAAGGCAGCATAATGTGACATTAACGCTCTCTGCTTTTTTTTTTTTCCTAAGGCTTGCAGGGGGAGAGAGAGAGAGAGAGACACGAAGTGCAGGTTCAATCCTGCCCCCACGAGCCCACGTTTGCTCCTCACCCTCCCTCCCCATCCCCAGGCCCGTGAAAACTCGTTACGACGCAGGTGACCAAACGCTTTGCTCGGGAATAGGAACTTGCACGGATGGAGCTTTTGTGCGCTGGCTACAGACCAGATAATCTCTCTATGCATCATTTAATAAGAAAACCACTTCACAGTCCTTACAGGCTTGAGTTTGTTACATATGACACACTCTCAGCAGAATCCGCGGGCTGAAGTCAGTGGGGAGGAGGAGGGGGGAAAAGGCAAGCGGGATTGTGTTGCATTCCCCCTGCGTGTCTCCCTTTGAGCACACTGCCCTCTATATTCAGTTCAGATCTCCAGAGCCTGTGAAAATAATGATAATGGTTTTGCTTCCCTTGACCTCTTGCTCCCTTATAAATCAGAATCCTATAGACCTTTCCCACAGCGTGAGGGTCCTCCTTCGTATTCCAGCCTGTGAAGGCAGGTATTTTATATCAAGGCAGTTTAATCACGTGGGTGTGCTCCCTGGCTTCAGGACTTGCTGTAGCACCGTGGCACTTTTACTGGGCGAGTATCTCGATTTATTCAGCCACTTCATTCATGAAATCAGAGCAAAATAATTATGCAGCTCCTAGCTTAAATTTCAGCCAGTGTTAAGACGAACTAATTCGCTGTGGTCAGAGAATAAATAATCGCGGGTTTGATTGCAAAACGTGGTCTGTTTGAAACTATGTCACCTTCTTTCCCAAAAGTGTTGGAGGGGTGATCCAAATTTAAGGTATCCAGTTTGGGCTAATATTTTAACCCCACGGATAAGCCTGCATCAGGCAGTAGGTACTTTCTTTCCATTAATGGTTTGCTGTTTCCCAGGAGCAGATTTTCCCTAGAGTGGGAGCCCTTTTGTTCCTCTCTAGCTACTCAAATGAACTTTGAAATTTGTCCAATTGATCCTTGCTTTGAGGGAGTCCCAGCTGATGTAGTTGGCTTCATTTGTAGCCTTTTCAGGAGTCGGAGATCTGCCAAAACCATATGTAGAAGAGGAGACAGCTATAAAAGGTTCCTACCACCCATATGAGTTCAAGAAATCCTAAGGCTGCTCTAAATTTGACTGCGGGTCACTTGGATTCGCGTACCTGGGGATCAAACTATCACAAAGGGACCAACAGCTGCGTTGCCGTTAATCCTCAGGATTTCCAACTGGAAATCAAACTGGAACCGGGTCTCAAAGCTTCAATATGCTTTAATTGTATTAAATACAATACTCATTGATTCAAGAAAAGAACAGAGAGAGACTTTTTTATATATTTGTACTAGCCTTTTCTGTTACAGCCTGTAACAGGTAACACAAAATACAGCAACGTGCACACTGTGACAATATTCATCTAGCCATACGTAAAAATGTATGTTATAAAATAAAATATATTGATAAGTTTCCTATTCAGATTGTTCTATTCACGATGCAGTTGTTACTTTCGGTTCACCGTGATATTAGAATATATTAATCTTAACTACTGCAGGTGCTTTGGTAAAATTACAGATGAGTAGTGCACCAATGATAGAGGAAATACGGAGTAAAAACAGCAGGAAGAAAAATGCAATAGACATCGGTATTTCACTGTTCTTTGCCTCTGACATCTATATTTGCAAAAATGTGTTCTTTGGTGTTATGTCTATAAAAGGTAAAAATCAAAGTTAATACAGAGAGTAATGATAAATTATCTTTTCATGTCCCCCTTGGATTTAGAAAAATAAAGACAATAAACGTGAGAACTCAGCTATGACAACAAACTCTGTCAGCAACTCTGACCTGAAATTGCACCCCAGAATAGTATTCTCAGGGTAAGGGGCAAGAAAAAAAAAAAATCATTAAAACTTAGTTAGTAAATGTGCAAAAAAAATTCAAAAGAATTGCCTTTACAAAATCACATCCAGCACATACACTATGATCAAAATGCACTCAAATGCTCAGTCTCTCCTGAAAAGACTGTCTTACAGAAAGAGCGTAATTAACATTGGTGTCACACTCCTGCAAGTCATCAGTTACTCTATACCATACAAATACCCTTGTATAAAATACTATTAATATTGCTAGACAAATGCTCAGTCCTCTGTAGTGGACTCCACGTTAGTCCATCTCTTTATCCTGCCTACCTAATTCTTTCTTTTGGATTTAAACAAGCCAAAAACTCACCTTATGCTACTGCAGAAGCAATTTTTATTTTTGAAGGTTAATCCAACTCAGCAGGATTTAGGGATGGCACTTTTGCTTGGTCGTAGGCATGTTGGCTCAGGCCAGACAGCTGTTTGGACATTCTCCACTGGGAATCTTGCCCTCAACACCCACAGTTGATGCACATACATGGTCTACTGGCTGCCTACTTCCATGCCCATCTGTTCAGATGGCATGGTGCCCACTCACAAGTTCGCTGGATCCTTGCCCTTAGTCTGTAGATGCCAGGCAATGATGGGCTTAGATGGGCAGCCTGCAAAATACTGAAAGTGATCATTTTTTTCCTGTAGGAAGTCCTTCCTCTGCAATAGCACTGAAGCATGGACACCACATGCTACCCTACACTTAATAACACCTGTGGACATACATGTGCCAGAAATACAAAGGGAAGGGGGCAATATACTGGGGAAAAAAAAATACAAAATGGAATGATATAAAAAAATTGCAAGGATTCCTGCATAAGAAAATGCTCTACATTGTCAACGGCAGTGGAGGGATACTCAGGTCAACCTGGAACAAACTGGGTCAAGCATCAGAGCAGCATAGCTGTGGCCACCTGAACCGGAGCACAACCTGGTTCACACTGCGTCCCACGCTAGCCTGCTTCCGAGACCCAAGCTAGCTTAAAACTACCTTGGGCACCGCACATCAGTCACTGGCCACAGCGTATAAAAATCAAAGGCAGATCCTACTGAAACCAGTGTGAACCAAATCCAGACCTGTCTAAAATTCTTTCCTTTCAATGCACATTCCATCCATACCATAGCGCAGAAACTATTCTACGGTAAACAATGACACGAGGAGAGGTAGATAGTAAAAAGGTCATTTTAACAAAGATCAATTTTGATTTGTGTCATTGCCCTTTGAAATAATAACTGAGAAAACCTTACTTAGTAACAAGAGATTCTTTTTATAAAATTAGTAGAGAAGAAAAGCTGCTTTTTTTGTTTTTAGTCCAAAGGTCAACCTTATTGCAGATATTTTAGGACAAAGCAACAATGTTAAAATTCAGATATAATTTTCTTCTCAAATATAGCTTAATTAACAGCAAACCAACACATAATAATAATTTTATTACTTTAAATAATAAGTTACTTTGAAAAGTAATATTTTTTAAACTATTCCAAAAGAATATATTTTATTATCATTTTAACTGAAATTATTTGAACAACTTTACATGTGCATATAAATCCCATGGTATTTTTACACACCATTCCTTGTTCTTTAGGTGTCCTTCACACACTGTATGGGAGTCATTAGAAAGGTTACATGTTATAGTTTCTGCTCTTTGATTAGATGACTGAAACTTTTAAAAGGAGGGAGAGGAAAAATCAAAAAGATCTCTGCAGCAGAGAATATTTCCAACAGAGTCTTCCAGGACTCCTCCTTTCTGCCAACACTCTGGCGAACAAACTATCACACTTACAAACACTCATGGAAAATTAATAAAATGAGTTGCAAACACCCATGAAATGTATTCACAAAATTATTCTAAGAAGCTTTTTTCTGTTTTTTCTCCCCTTTCCCCTCGCAGAGCGCACCCCAATACTGCTCTAACGATTGCGAACACTTGTTAGCAGGCTGAAAAGAGATATAAATGCTGCAGCATGGCGGGATCCGCAACTTGGCTTGGGGCTCTCATCTAGTCAGCAGTTGAAGCCTGTGCTCGAAGCCACATTTAAGCTGTGTCTAACTTAGTGTTTACTCTGGGGTGACTGGATTTGAGCGTGCTGTCCCTACCCTAGAGAATTGTTTGCTGCATGGAGACATCAGTCTTGTCTTTGAGCATGCTCCGCCGAATCAGTCATGTGTGACTACTTGATCTGTTTTGGTCTGGACATATTGTCAAATTGTTGTGTCCAAGTTTCACAGGAGCAATGCCGAAAAAGTCCTGGCTCCAGAATGAAATTAGATTTATAAGGAACACAAGCCAAAAAAGTCACTGTGAGCGCCCAGTGACAAAAATCAAAGAACCTGAATAAAATCTCTTTTGCTCTGACTTCCAAGCTTAGTTCAGCTTCTTTAATCTGAAGGGAAAAAAAAACCCAAAGCCTACCTCCTTTCTAACTTTTTGTTTGCTATTCCAGGCAACACAGAGGTAAAACATTGGCTTTTACAATGGAAAGTCCTTTGTTTTTGTCAGTACAGGAATTTTCACAAAGTACATTTTTAACATGATTGGAAGGAACATCTTCTAACACAGGTCACGGCTGAAAACCCCATAGCTAAATCTTATTAAAAAAATCTTCTGAGATCAAAATTAGAGACTGTAATACAGAACCACTTGGATACCTGTCAGATTGATAGTATCTAGATGGCCATCTAACTTGCCACCTGCTCCCCCTTCCCTTTGCACTAATAACCTGAGTAAGCTTGTGAATGAGCCCTGTTGGCTCATATTAGTCTCTCATATCATCATGACCTGTAATGTCTTAAAAAAATCAGGATTGCTTATTAGCACTGCTCAGAGGACCAAAGCGCACACGCAGTAGAAGAAAGAATGAAGCAAAGTTTTCAAACAGATTTTCCCAGGTGCCGTTATAAACATTAACATGAAAGAAACAGAGTAATCAAGATAATAACCGATCTAGTTCAAGTAGCTTTTTAAGCAAATGGGTGATTTTGCGAAGGTCAATTAGCAGGACGACGCCTTCCTATTCTATTTGACATCACGATATTCAGCCAAGAAAAGAATCAAAACATTCAAAAGTTTAACTTTTCTTCACTCTTCCTTTGAGATTGCTCAGTTTTGTATTTAATCACAACCTCGCAGCAAACCAGGTAGTACAGCAGTGATTGCTAATACTGTTACCCAGCTCTGGGATCCTCCACTTGCAATTTGCCTTCATCGCACGCAAAATTAATATCCTAGCACTTTTACCCCGAAACCTGCTGACACAGTAAAAGTACTACAATGCAAATGTTAGGGTTTGTTTGTCGTTGGCTTTTTTTTTTTTTAAATACCAAAATTAGTTCTTCAAATCTGTACTGGGCTTCAGGGTTCTTAGTTTGATTCTTTGTCACATAGGTTAAAAAGAAAAAAGAAGAAAAAGGAAAAAAAGAAAAAGTGTCATCCATTTGTCTTGGCAAAGAAAGAACTACAACTGCAAAATGCTACTGTCCATATTGTTTCAGTATTATTTCATTATTTGCTCGTCCTAGGCAAAGAAGGATTTAAAATAATATGACACTCCCTTCTGTGTTCTCTCCACAAATTAGTCCATGTGCTGAAGACAACATATAGGAGAGGGAAGAGGCATATTTCTGATCCAAGCACCCTCAATCTCCTGGTTTTGCTCTTGTGACATTACACTGACAGCAAACCAAATAACACTAATACAGCAGATAAAGAAAAGAAGAAATGGAATTATGCTGTTGGAAACTTTGGAAGTGTCTAGACAGCCTGGAAATTGCCCCTGATTTCATTTTCCTCATTCTGTCCTGATAGAGAAGTCACCTATCTTACATATAATAGAAAACCCTCAACATAAAACAAGAATCATCCACTGCCACACAAAATGTGGCAGTATATAAAGACAGTACTTACTCCAGGTATGCTACCAGAGAAATCATTGACCTTATAATAAACAAATAAACAAACAAATAAATAAATAAAATAATTTAAAAATAAAACAACAACAACAACAAAAAAAAACACTTCAAGAAAAGAAATGAACCGAGTATTATTAGGAGTTTTGGTGGTACATTAAAACAGAACTTTGACTGTATATTTCAGTGCATATAATACCATGCTTTACGCACATATATACCACGCTTTCAGCAAAGTCACAGATACACATAATGTAATGGAGGAAAAAAGGCTTTGATTTATCACTTGTGTGCCGGGTTTCTTCCTCTTTCATCCCCAGTTCAATGAAGGCTTTCAAATAGCACCTGCAACTGTATCTCTTTGCTTCTCCACCCCTTGACATGGATGAGGAATCAAGATGGCACTGTTTATAGAAATGTTTATATAAATATTTTATCCAAACATTGCTGGACTTCGCCTCGGAAATTTCTGTTTGATATCTCCCTGGAAGGGATCCATTTCTTACTTGAAGGCATGAAAAAATGATGAATTTACCAATTCTCTTGGTAGTTTCCCACTAGTCTTTGCAAAATGTACTGTAACTTTCATTTTATTTTGGGGGGCTTCCAACTTCCAGACATTTCATCTTGTATTGCCTTTTTCTGCTACATTAAAGAACCGTTTGGTGCCCAATTTTGTCCTTTAACGTAGGTAAGTATGAAATCAATTGCCTTCCAATTTCTTTCAGATAATTTAAACATGCTGAGGTCTGTAAGTCCTTCATCTGCAAGACAATTTTCCAAACCTCCAATGCTTTTTTTTTTTTGCCTCTTTCTTGCATAATCTTCATTATTTCAATATTGCTATTCTTATTTCCTTTTCATCAGCGCCACTGACAGACATGAACATTTGCTGTCTCTCTTCCTTATCACACACAAGGGTCAGCCTAAAATTTTTGACATCAAAACACCTGTAGGAGCTGTGTTTTGCAGTAAAATCTCAGAATACAGTTCTTACTTCTCGGAAATGCATGGCCTGTGTTTCCCATATATACATATATTTGGAAAAATTAAAATGCCATTAAGCAATCCAGATCACTCTCCACAAGTGCCTTTACCCAGACCTATTTGCCAGTCCATCAATCTTTGCTTTATTTTAAAATGTTATTAGAACTGTTCTATTTACTTCCCTATCATGGATAAAAAGAATGATTAGTGTCAAGCTCAGTACTAGTCCCTGGGGAACAACTCTAAAAATTCACCCAGTTGATGATGATTCTCCCGGGACTACTTTCTGAAACGTGTAAATTAATCAGTTCTTAATCCATTTAACGTGTGCTTCACTGATACAGCACATAGCTAATATTTAATCAGAATGTCACGTACTATTAAGTCGAGTTACTGACAAACTTTCAGTATACTTCACAAATATGGCTGCCTTTTTCAACGAGACTTGCATCAAGAAATAATGCTTGATGGTTTGTTTGTTGGGGTTTTTTTAATTTGTTTTTTATTCATTTATGACAATTGATACCAACAGTATTCCTAACTTCCTGTGTTTTTTAGTTAAAACCTGCAACAACTTTTCCGTTAGTTGACCCAATACTCTCTTTGGTTAATCTGTCTATAAAATTTTCCAAGTCATGGCATTTTCCCTTTGAGTATTGACACGATGATTGCCCTCTTTGAACCTTTTGTAATCTCCATGAAAACCCAATATTTATTTAAGACTGAAATCAGCAGGCACAGACCACCTCAGAAAACTTTAAGGCTCTAGCATAACATTTATTTCAGTTTCCTAAAATTTTGCCAAATTTTGCTAATTTTTCTAAAATTATCGTCACCAATAGATGTGATTCAACATGTTTTTAGTCACTAATAGCATAAAGTTCATCATCGGTTTCTTGTAAACAAGTTGTACGTGATTTAAAAAACAAACAAAAAAAACCCAACCACCAAACACTAACTCAAAACCCCACAAACATTTATTGATCGTTACTGGTTTTCCTGCATCATTGCTGATGGGTGCATCATCTTAACAGTGTGCTGGTAACAGCACAGCATTAAGCCCTTAAAATTAGAGATAAAATAAGATTCTTGAAGTTATTCCTGTGCACGGAGTTCAGAACTTAAAGAATTTGGAAAACTCCAGGACATAGTAAAAGTATCAGTTTGGTCCAGCACTGCAGTGTTTGCAGGATTTCCCCTCAGGAACAGAATATCCGGAGGGAAGTGTTTTACAGGGAAGATTTTATACACTGTTTAGCATTTTCCTGCTTTCCACTGTGTAGCTCGGTGACGAGTGCCATTACAAAAACCAGTCAATAAGTCAATATATCTCAGTTTGTCACTACCTAGATTCAGTGACTACAGATTTATAAAATGGGGAATGCATGGCACATTGTCTTACAGAAAGAACAAAACTACCCGGAATCTACAATTTCCACCTGCTAAAATAATGAAGTTGATTTTGCAGTGCCCTGCGTTTTATACAATCATGTCTTTATCTGTAAGGAAAGTCGCCAAATCAAAAACAGGATAAATTGTCTCATTTATACAGGTGCATATACATTCGGAAAGGCAGAGGCAAGCTGGCATACTGCATCATGCTGATTTTTAAAACATCTGCTTATATGTTCTTGCAGGTTTAAGGATGTGTGTGTGTTAAACCGGAACACAATGGAAGATTAATCCCTGTAAATTATAATTCATGATATAAATTCGGTAATTTATTGCACATTGTTATAGAAACTAATTTGCAAACTATTTCCTATGTAGCTCTTGAAGTACCAAAATTTAGACAATGCTCTGAATACACATCTTAAAATGTCCTCGTGTCAGTATACAAATAACCATTCTTTTCCGACCTCCAGTCTCCAAAATGCCGTGAATGCAGACTGACCTAAAAAAAATCCCACTCCAGATTTGAAGATCATCAGATCTATTACACAAACGCATTCAGGCACAGATACAGTGCTTGCTGTAAATGTTCAGAAAAATTAGCATAAAGACACATGTAACTCTAATCGCTGCTTAAGTATAACCAGTGGGAAGTGGAAATGGTTATTTGCATACGTACTACTGTGAGAATTCATCTCTTTATGGTGCAAATGCACACAGAAGCGTGTGATGGTGCATTTTTTTCCCTAAACTTTAGTCTTTTAATAATTACTGAAAGATTAAGAGGTAGCCGTACGGTATAGGTGGACTTTCCTTTTCTTAAAATTGCTTGCATATGCTTTGTAAGTGATATTTTTCTGAGCCTAACACCCTCTGTTTTGTAGGTCATACGGACATCTACAGACTGTGCGGATACTGAAGGCGCTTGTCCTTTAGCCTTCTGCCTCACCACATGATTGAGCATCCATATACCTTACAACCATACACCCTGTCGAGTGTTATTCTCTTACATATCACAATTTACCTCGCTTTCTCCACTCAAACACGCAACCAAGCTGAGCAACAAGCTGCTTCAGCTGCCATGTCATTTCAGTTTTTACACATCTTCTCTTTTTATGTGTGCTCTACATCTCCGTGATGTCTCATCTCCCCGTTCCACTGCCATAGGCTACAAGTCAGGAACAAAGCTGAGGCTCAATGTCAAACAGAGTGAAAATGGGAAAATATCATAGAAGAGAAAATTAATGGGCACAAACACAGCTCTAAAACTTCCATCCTTGTGGGCTTTGCAACTTTCCCTCGTTTCTTGGCAAAATCTGAAGTAGAAGAGAGCAATAATATTTGTGTAGCTAAATACCTTTTTAAGGTATTTTCTAAGGAAAATACAAATTCATAAAACTCAAGGTGGAAGAGTTATGCTTGCATATGAAGGAATAAATAACCCCGTGAAGTGTACAATCAACCCCCTTTTATCTGAAACAATAACTTTTTTCCTCTCCCCCCCATTCTCCTGCCTTCCCCATTTCCTTGCCTGACCACCATGGCTTGTGGAAGTTCACGTTTCCAAAAATACCTCAGCAACTGATAGTCCCAAGTCTAAGACACAGAAATGGAGGCTGAAATTGTGGCTTCTCTGCCTGAACCGAGGCCTTTGTCTCAATTCAAACAGGGAAATTTCAAGGTGAAACACACCTGAAATCTCTGTCGTGCCAACAGGCTTGCTAGATATGTCTTTAGAATAAAAATGTTACCTTTTGTCTTTTCATACTGCTTTTTTTCTGTAACAAACATTTTTGTTTTCCTAAGGAAAATACAATGTTTGCAACCTGTATTTGAAAAAAAAAAAATTAAAAAAATTAGAAAACCCAAAACCCTAGAAAACCATACTTTAAAAATGGTTGATCCTACCTACACTGACATGGCCAGCAAATACACAGATTTCCATCGTATGGAATCGTGGTCTTATATGTCGTTAGTTGTTCAGTTACTACGAAATCTAAATCACAGCCTAAGACTTTTTAAAAAATATGGATTGTTTATTTCTGTAAAAAAAGTAGAGGTCCCAGAGCACGCTACTGTAAAAGGGGATAGTTTGTTTTTATTCTTACACTACAGAATTATCTTGTTCTAGAAAATATAATGTTGCTCAGAACCCTGTCTCTCTCATCCCCAAATGAGTTTATTTTTCAAAAAATAACACTCCTTCTCTTTCTGTAGATCCCCAAAATCAAACACAAGAGTAAATACTAGTAAGACAAATATTAACACTGGTATTTTATTTGGGTCCAAAATACTTGATTTATCAGCTAAATTATTTATTCAGGAGGTAACACCATACTTTATGTTACCCTGTTTCTTATTGTGTGTAAACCTTACCTGAATATATTATACTTAAGCTTAAAAAACTTTCACTTATACATTTCAGTACTTCATCTTTTCAGTATTTGAAGCATATAATTCATGGTTTTGAACTAACATGCTATAGCTGAGCTTAATGTAATTTATTTTTTTTTAAATATTTTTCAGATGAGCAAACCAGACGAAAAATAAAATGCCTTTTTTTGGGGGGTGCATCCATTCATGATGCATCTTCAGTCTCTTTATTAAGTAATCATATCTGGGTACAAGTGTCAACACAATTTACGTTTTGAATAATGTGGAGCAGATAACCTCAATTAACAAGTAATTAGAGTCATTTTCCTATTAAGCAGTTTCCCTAATTGTTTTTGAAACCTGGAACTAAAATTGTAATAAATAATAAGCGGCCAAAACATGTCCCTGCATTAGCTTAATCCAGGCTATTCCACTGGAGCCTGGGAAAAACACAAGAGAAATAAGGGCTGAATGTTGAGAGATGAGGAAAATGCTGGTTTGTGGCTGCAGACCCCTGCATAGTCCACTTTTTTCTGTGATTGCTTTGTGGTGTTTCTTTTTTTTTTTTTTTTTTTTTTTTTTAAGGAGTTTTGTTTCTTTTTTCTAAAGGTGACTTAGCATAATAAAGAAATAACGTACAATTTACGTGCCATGCTTCTCTTATCGCCTCTTTACTTTTTGATTACAGCGACAGTATTTCCAGGGAATTCGTTTTATTCTGACGCTACAGCGATAAGAATGTGGGTTTCACACTCTGCGGTTAGTTGTCAGAGGACTCTTAACGTAACTCGATTTTTCCTGTGAGTAAGTTCACATGGTTTGAGGATTCCGGGTTGTTTTAAACCTTCCTCCCCTGTTTTGGGTGATGTTTGAGCCCACCCCAGACATTACCTGGCCATCAGCAAATAATCCGCCTCAATAGAGTTGTCCTTAAAGAAAAAAAAACCCAAAACAGCTATTATGTGATAAATATTAGTGTTACGCGTACACAAACATCAATATGATTGTCTAATTTTTTTTCTTGACATTCTGTAGTAGAGTCGGTGCACACCGAAGTACATAGCTGCTGATTAGAGTGGCTTAAAATCTCTCCGGTTACTTATTACCGTGTTGTATTTAGCCAAAAATAAATACATATGAACCCATACAGTGAAAATACACAACGTCCTTATTACATCCCGATTCCTGGACTTTTTTTTTTTTTTTTTTTTTCCCTTTC
>VFFE01007179.1:1617104-1820387 GCA_008921705.1 Burhinus oedicnemus | reverse complement strand
AAAGGAAAAAAAAAAAAAAAAAAAAAGCCCAGCCATTTGGCATAGAC
The DNA here is from genome assembly GCA_008921705.1 of Burhinus oedicnemus. NCBI lineage: Eukaryota > Metazoa > Chordata > Aves > Charadriiformes > Burhinidae > Burhinus > Burhinus oedicnemus. Next base: position 1,820,340 of record VFFE01007179.1, on the reverse strand, counting down.
TTGGGCTTCTGTAGCATCAGCTGCTTCACCTGTAATCTCTAGTGCTGCTCTGCCCCCTTGTGCTGCCGCAACCGCAGAGCAGCGCCCGCGCCTTTGTGCGGGGACCGCACCGCTGAAAATCCCCCCACTGTCACTTCTCACTCCTCTGGCAAGTTCAAGGTCAGTGCCTAGCTATTTTCGGCTCATCTCTTCTTGATCCATGCAGAGAAATGACAAGGTAACGTGATTTGGGGTCAGCTGTATTACAGGAACCGTTACATAAACGGAGAAAGTGGAAATCAATCCTAGCTGACAGTGTCTTCAGGATAATCAGCGCTCACTCCATGCCGCTGTCAGCTCTCCTGCATCAAACACCATGTTACTTCTGTCAGATCTCTTTAACAAAACCATATTCTCACTTTTGGCAAAGTAAATAAATATTTCACCCGGGCTCGCATTTAATTCATTGTTTAGAGAACTTTAACACCTTGGACTTGCAAAGAGTCCCCATTTGTACGGGAAAGGACGTCTTAGCCTGTCACGTCCATTACTGCCTGCAAAGGGCGTTGGCAAAGATACACTCGAGTCTTATGAAATACCCCTTTCTTCACGTTTTGTGCTTGATTTCTTCATGCAGATGATTGTCCTCCAATTCTCCATTACCGAGCAGACCTCGGCTTCCCAAAGTGCTTACCTAACCCACGGTCATCCTCACCCCAACCGTATCAGGGCTTTGCCTCTAACATTGTAGGACACCTTCCTCAATTTGTTTGATTATTATTACTTTATCTGAACCATTTCCTCCCCTAACTAGACATCTTCCCTAACACAGAATTATGAACATATCATTTCACAAGATGTGCCGCGTTAGCCGCGTCTCGATGACAGCACATGGTATGTCAGTTTAGGGAAAGAACAGCGATTCTATCCCACCCACCTTGTGCTCCCATGAAACTGCCAAGCCCGCGGTACTCCGCCGAAGAACAATTTACCATAATATTAGTTGTCAGTAAATTCAAAGACGGAACTCCTAAAGCTATAAAATGGATTAGAAGCAATTTAAAAAAGAATTAACAAACTAGAGTAAGAGTATACTGTCAACAAACAAATGCTTCATCATAGCACTGTAATTTGGAATTTTAATTACCCCTCTGCTTCTGTAACAAAACAATGTCTGAACTGGCAGCCATTTGAATCTCTCACAGGTCATTGAGCATTCTAGTTAATTACTCTATGAATAGCCTGTTTTTCTCCCCTCTGGAAACACGTTTCTAATGGCAGTCAAGGTCTGACAAATGTGTCATCTACATAATTAGCTAGGAAGCAACACAAAACATTAAACATGCTTTGTGCCGACAACTATCAAAACATTTCATTTGTTGTCAATTATTCATTACTTTGTAGGTTCTGAAGGGGTTGTTATTATGGAAATAAGTCCAGATGCTAACAAGGTTAGAGTTTTTTATTCAAATTAGTAATCAGAGGACTAACTTTAAAAAATGTATCCCGTGTACATTTATGGCAGCGTTCAATCAGTACTAAATTATAAACGAATTTAGTTAAGTTCAAGTTAAAATAGCCATGGCAGAGCACATACACTAATTTGTAGAGTTGCATCTCTCTTTGAAGTTTTAGGATCTAAGCTGAAGTAGCAAACTTTCAGAACCTTTGGCAAGACTAATTTGTGCTTGGTAAATAGAGTAAAGATTTTCACAGCGTGAGATAATGTAAGATTGCAGGAAAAAAAAAAAAAAAGAAGAAAAAAAACGTGGAGGTTTTTGAACCTTTTTTCTACCCTTCTGTCACACTGAGTAAAAGTCAAAATCAGCAATTCCGACTCATATAATATCTCGTCTGAACTTCAGTTTGGTTTAACAAGGAAGCCAAACCAGTTACATTCACCACTCCCTTAATAGAGCTGAAATGAATTTATCCTCGCTTTTAAGAAGAAATAGGTGCTGGTTATTTCTTTTTTCTATGATCTCATTATGATGTTGCCTATCAAACTACGCAGCTGAAATGGTACAGTGAAAATGTTTGGAGGAGAAATAAATGGGGAGTTTAACAATAAAATTAACTTCTTCCTTTTTAGCCAAGATTATTTCAGTCAAAGTGCTAGAATACAAATATACAATAAAGAATACCTTCTCACAGGGCATATATAAGAGAAAAAAAAAAAAGGAAAAAAAAATATTCAGAAAAACAAAAGGCTCATTCTGAGCTTGGAAAACTGCCTGCACGCTAAATGCTGATCCTGAAAAAGGGTTGGGAGGCAACCATTGCTCCATCGAGGAAAACTGCTTATTGAAGGTAAACTGAACCCTAAAATATTCTAAAGCATTAATAGTCTACTTTCAGCCCCTAAGTGAAAGGAGTTTATGGCACGTAGGACACACATGAGCGCGTAGGGGTGCGCCCAGGAGCGATGCCCGGTGGAGGCTGAGGGCCTCTGCCCCGGAGCCGGAGCAGCTCCTCAGGTGGGGAGAGAGGGACACACGTACTGAAACGGATGAAAAACTGGAGTCAAGGGCCGAAGGAGGCAGTCTGCAAGCACGACACACACCAGAGAGCAGATCTAGGTTTTGAAAGCACGAAACCAGTTTGAATACGGTAAGGGGACATATGACACACTTCATTTCTCATTTTCCTGCACTAGAAAGGAGAACAACTAATGTTATTCAACAGATTTTTTTTTTTTTTTTGGACTTCTGATTTCTTTTTTTTTTTTTTTGGACAATATTCATGTTCAAGAAGTAAAACAGGACCCGTGTTATGGACTCACTGCTTTCCCTCAAATCTTTCACACCTACCCTGAAATATTTGGGGCGAGCAAGGTGTAACCTTTCATTTATTAACAATTACCACGCTTGTCACAAGAAGCTCACGTATTTTTCTACAGCTGTCCCATCGCTATTTGATGATTTGTGTAACACCTTGAAAGGAACACAGCCACTTCCTTACACTGTTAAAAGTAGGTGCAGCTATAAGGGACTAGTGCATGACAATAAAATTTGCAGAGAGTAAAGCCTGCGCAGTCACTGTTAGAACACAAGAAAGAGAATATTTTTCCCCATCCACCTCAAATGTACACAACAGGACAGGAGAAGGTTTTCTGCTTTTAGAAATACTTTGTCAAGATTTGTTTTTCCCTCCAGGAAAAAAAGTAAAATGAGAAAAAAAAAAAAAAAAAAAAAAAAAAAAAAAAAAAAAAAAAAAAGAATCCTCAAAAACTTTCCTAAAAATAAACTATACTATAAAAGAAGCTCTGATGATCTCTCAGAGATTGAAATAATCCATTTTCAGCTAAAACTACCCATAGCAATGAAACTGAAAATACTCTAAAAGAGGGCTGGAGTCTGTCTTGTAATTAACATTAAACAGATAACATATTTATGAGGAAGTCAAAATATTTTGGAAGCCGATAATCCTGTAAGCCTTAACATGGTATAAAAACAACAAATAAATGCAAAGTGTTACTGTTACACATGCCTGCCTGATCAATGGTTTTCACATATTGATCTATAAATGGAGTTGACAGTCTGTGTTGGCTGCACATTTTCCAAGCAGCTCTATTTTTGTACAAAACCAATACGGGCAATTACCTTTGTTTGAGATGCCAAGTCTTATCAATTCAACGTGATTTAGTGTCATTTTAATTAAATATCAGGATCTACTTCAGGACAATCTATACAAACAAAGCCTCAAACTTGACTATAAGCTTGATTTGAAGTAAACATGTACAAGCCCTGCAATTTCAAAATATGGCTCAAAAACTCTGCTAAACAGAAGGCTTATATTTTTAGCAATTTTATTTCTGTCTTTTTGGCTAGCCATAACTTTGGCAAGTGTTCTGTGATCGCAGGAGTAAGAAACAAAAGAAGATTGCTTCCCCTTTCCCTGATAATGTATTAGAGAGATAAATAAACCTACCAGTTTGTTTAACCTAATCAGAAAAAGCTCTAATACATTAACATTTTGGAATGTCTAAATAGGTTCTAATTCTTAATATAGACACCAATAAAAAAAGACATTTCATTGTTTGAAGTTGTTTCGAATGAAGCAAAATGCACTTCCCTGGGGTTTAACAGATGAAAATAGCAAATATTCATTTACGTTGCTGGTTCAGACACTGACATTAAGCACAGAAAGAGCCCTTGCTTACCACAGTCTGTGTCCAGCTTTGTGATTTGTGCTCTTTAAACTCTACATTAATATCCATTTCAACCTCTGCACAAAGCTCAAGCATTCCCGTCGTAAATAAATAACGTGAACCCCCAAGAATCTACATTTAGTTTTTGCCTCGGTTAGCTTACACATTCCACATTTGCATCTTTACAACGATTAAATGCACAAGTGCATATGGCCCTACGGATGTATGATGCACATCCTTCTTTGTCACACTATAGAAAATAATCTGTCCACCTTCAAAACGATAGCCCCAGGTGTGCTTACGAGCATCACAGCAAATGCTTGAGAATACAACAAATCCCTTCGAGAAAATTATGTATTTTCTTCTCTATAAATCACCAGTGATCTTTCTAGTTTTGTGCCTGGGTTTTGCCCTTTATCGTCTGGAGGTCTTTTGGGTTTTTTCCAAATATGTTTGAGAAATATTGATTGTTCAATATGCGCCAAATGCTGATTGCCTTAATCCACTGAAGTCAGTAGGTTTTGCATAAGTTGGGTAAAGAGGATTTGACCCATTTATTAATAGAACATAGGGTATAGTGCACATGTCGAATCTGGGTGGCGAAAGAGTAATATGGAGTCCCTTATTCAGCTATTTCTAGTTTTTGAAAAGAAAAATCTTTCCGATGATAGAACAAAAATATTCAGTATGTAAAATAGAAATGTAAAATAGAAAATAAGAATAATCATTGGATACCTTACAGATTATATCCATCATCTAAACAGAGGCAGACTGTTGAAAACAGAATATTTCCAAATAGAAAGATCAGGATAAATCCTTTTTATCTTCTAGCACAAAATAATTAGCTTTGCTAAACATACTGGTAATATGGATCTTTTAGCAGGGATCGGTGTGCCTTTAAATGCAAAATTGAAGATCGCGTATATAAGTGCACTGGAAAAGAGCGTCACGAATTTTAAAACAAGATTACTAAATACCTGTATATACACACATATGTGTGTGTGTGCGTGTCTATCGGTTGGACCCTGTTTTTTCAAGACACTTGGACGGACAGAGCCTGCTCTTCTCCATCACTTTCCCCTAAATTCTTCACAAGTCACATGCAGAGATTCGGATATGTCAGCACGCAATTGATACATGCAATTGATATTTCACTGATCTTTTAACTTGAATCTCACTGTGTTTAAAGCATCTCACTGTGTTTGAAGACGTTTGGATCCTTAGGAATTCTGCTTTTAGTTTGGGCTTTAGCAAACAACTTTAAGAGGCTTATTTAAGTAAATACGCCAAAACACTTTCAGTCTGTCAATATCTAGTCAGAAAATTCTGCATGGCAAAAAGAGATGAAAAGAATTGAAACAGAAAGGAAATTAGTAGCATGGCAAGCTTTCAATCTATTATGTCGGAGCCAAGTTTGCTTGGTAAAATGACATATACTCAGGAAAATTCCGCTTTTATATAATTAGCTGCTAAACAAATGTAACACAAAGCAACTTCTCAGCTCTCAGCCAGTGAACATATATTGTACCTGCTATGGTTATTGGAACGCGGCAGTGAATATTTATGTCTAATTTAACTTTTTAGAGCCCTTGCTCTGTACCAGTCCAGCATACTATCCCCAAAACTAAAGTTATGTAACAAGGTAATATCAACAATGAGAAACTGCATGATAAAATCCTGCCCAAAAGTGAAAAATGCTAATTTTGTCTCATTTAGCAGCTGGATACAGAAATGCTCATTAGTTTTAAGAGGGTTAATCCTTTTAACTTTTGCATATTGATATGCCAATTATGCCTAATTGTACAAGAGGCATCAGTCAAGGTAATAGTGCATAAACACATGAAAGTTATTAAGTACATCCCAACATGTAATAAAGTAGGTGTTAATTGGTAGCTGAGTTCTGCAGGCTATTGAGGTGGATAATTCATTGAGAGATGGATCACTTGTAATTTCTCTACATAATTCCTTTTGCAGTCTCATGCTGTGATGTTTTCATGCTTGTCAAAAACAACTGCAGCCTAGTGCCTTTTGTTAAACACAGCCAATAAAATATGTTAGGCATCATTAAATATACTTAACTTTTAAACTTTTTCAAAGGTACAGTTCTTCCTGATAATACATTATAGTATTCCCAGTAAATTACTACAAGCGTCGTTTCAGGTTTGTAACGGAGCAACATTTCACATCAGATAAAAAGGGAAAAGCATGTACAGTGTGTCTGAGGCAAACAATGTTCTTTAAATGGAAGGTAAATGAGTATCTTATCAGCTGCTAAGATCTAAACAGATTTTTCGCTCCGGAAATATAAGGTGTAATGAGGTAAGTTATAGCAGAGATATTTCTAAATAAGTTTGAATTCTGAGTTTGAACTTCGAGCAAAAAGGGAAGAAAATACAACTGTTATTGTAGGCTTCCTCCATTTAATAACTTTGTTAGAAAGCTGACTATTTCATAGGAATCCATCACACCAACAAAACAAAAAATTAATGGCTGGCATGGTTGTGAGAAGTGACTGAGACCTGGGACTCTGTCCCCAGCTAACAGAGTTTTTTCACTCATTTGCATTCTCTGAGAACAAAATGGATCTGGAGTCCAAAAAGTGGCTAACATTGCATAAATAATTTTGTAACATCATATGGCCTCAGCTGCAAGTTGCCACCATTATGGAAGAAAATTAACCAGGGGAGACTCATACCAATCAGTTTGTTTAGTAGCTCAGAAGGAGTACAGGGGCAGGGATGCAACTGGCAACAGAGTTCATCACTAACTATTTAATTTTTTTAAAAAAAAGGTAATGGATAAAAAATTACTCAACTCTTTCAACTCTGTCAGCTGTTAAAATAATAAGATAAGTTCAGTGTCTGTTTTTTTACAATTAATTCATTCTTACAGCAAGATTTATTTTTGTTACCGAGAAAGTTGTCCTTTATTTATAGAGTTGTAACTTCCATTTCTTTTCTTTTGTCTGGTTTTAACGTTTGCCTTTTGAGAAATCATGACATATAGCTGATACTTTAAGTACTATTCTCTACAGCAGCCATATTTAAGTACTGTAACACTTGAGAGTTGAAAAGCTGAGTAGATGTTATGATCCTGGCCACCAAAGCCAAATTCTGTCTTTCAGCAAAGGAAAGTTGTTATTGCAATGCCTATATGGCATTGTATGGACTCCTCAAAATGTATTACTACCATTAAATCCCACCTTGCAAGGGATGATCACGAAACCAGTATCTTCAGTATCTGTAGTTTTCAAAAAATCGGAAGACTCAAAAAATATTCGGAGTATTTTACTTACAGGCTCAGTGACTTTCACATTCTCGGACAGAATCATAGATTTGCTTTGGCTCAGTCTATCGTGGTGACTGTTGGCACTTTTGATCCTCATTTGAACAGCTCCTGTACAGTGGTGGGAAGGATTAGGCTTTTCGGAGGCCGTATCAGAAGTTGTAGACCTTTCCATGGTTACTGGGTTGACCTGAACAACAGCAAATAACAGCATTAATCTAGGGACCCTTCATACAAAAATGTATCAATGTATATGTCACTGTGGTCTGGAGAAGAAGCTGAGTTATCTTGCTGGCAAGATCTTGATCATCTTTGAACACCAGGATAACTATCAGCTGTGTCAGTCTGTAGTTTTATTATTGTCCTTATCACTCACCCATCCAAACTGCCTTGGAAGAGTTAGTTTATGTAAAAGATTATCCTTATCTCAAAAGCCATTCTCCTCTATGGTGTAATCTCCCTGCAAGCCTCTGTCACGTCCAGCTGGCAGCCACTACACTATGTCTTTGGCCCTGCTCACGCTACACATTTTAAATCTTGCGAAGGGAAACGACATGCTGTGAAGCCAATTAACATATCTTACCTCCACAGTTAGATACACGCATGTTACAAGTGCATTACAGGACCATGCTGCAACCCTGCTAGCGTCCTAGATTCAAACCCAAGATCTAATAAAATTTCCCTTAATCTTAACAATTCTACCCACAGCACGGATGGGATTTTTGTTTCTCTATTCAATTTTAACATTTTGAAATGAAGAACTGGCTGAGCACATCAGCTCTCAAGCCCTTGGAGGGATCAGGGGGAACTTATACAGAATGACCACCCTCTCTAGCAGTGCGGCTGGTCAACCTCCGGCCTCGGCAATGGTGCAACTCAACAAACTGTTCTAGTTATTCAAATTCCCCAAACATTTTCCATCAGCAAGAGCTGCTTTATATTTCCTGTACAAAACACCAGGACAGTGAGGTACACCACTTGCTCTATTTTCCTTACCCCTAGTTCACCCTGGCACTACTATATATAAATGATGGGTGAACTAATAAGGTAACAGTCACAAGAAAACTTGTTATTTATACTGCTATGTAGCCGTATGAGAAAATATGTAACAAAAAGATAATATATAAGCTGGAACTGCTGGTTTCCCAACTATGGAGCTGGGAAAATGGAAATCCATTTAGGTGCAGTTATAATATAAACTATTGAAAATCAGCATTTTCCAAATGGATTTGAAAAATACAACTTTTTCTAGCAATATGTCCTCAACCTCTGAAGATTCTAAAAGATTATATTCCCTGATTTCAAGAAAGTCAATTTCTATGAAGGCATCAGAGCAGAGGAAGATATGGAACCGGTATGAATGTGGGAGAGGGCGATGAGGAGCATTACTGCATGTCTCTGGGCAGGACCACAGGGCATTGTGCTGGTGGAAGGACACAGCTCTCATAGCTTCTCCCTTTCCTAGCTCTGATAAATCAATTCTTTACAGGAAACTGCCTTAGACGGAGAGGACAATAATGAGAGATCGTGCAGTCATGAAATGGTTGAGGTTGTAAGAGACCTCTGGAGCTCATTTGGTCCAACTCCCCTGCTTGAGCAGGACCGCCTAAAGTTGGTTGGCCATGACCAAGTCCAGACAGCTTTTGAATACCTTCAGGTGGATTTAAACTCAAGCAGTCAGAGATATGAAAAAAACGAGGAAACACACCACTCTTAAAGAGAGAAATGAAAAGAAAGTGCCTCAATATTAGCCATTACTCACACAACATGACATGCCATGATAGAAACACTAACTTTAGTAAAAACAGTAGTAAAGATTATGCCCGGTGGCTGTTTCCTGCATTGAATTAGTTACTCAAGGATCCCTACAGAAGTTGATCCACAGAAAGAGAGGTGAAAAATTTGGCTAAAGCTCTTTCCTGCTAGTTGAGGGTATGCATGTCTATTTCTGCTGCAGAGCCGGTATATGACACCAGGAAAAACTCTTTATGTGGACCTTTAGGAGACGGCACTGCATGTTCTTCCTCTCTGAGACACTTCTCACCACTCAAACCCATGTCGCAGGGATACTTTGCCATTTTGGCAGTAAGGTCTGCAACAGCGCTAAGCAGGAAATTATTTTTCCCTCCTTCTACACTTGGAGAGTCAAACCATTTTGTATTTCATGTTGGTATCAAACCAAAATTGCTTCTCAACAGATTTTCAGTAGGCTCCAGGCTGGAGAGCTGATCAGACTTGAGAGACGAGAGCAACACTGGCTCTGTCACCGATCCAATGTTTGGCTGGAGCACATCTCTCAGATTTTCTTCTGAAATCTCCCACCTAAAAAACTCTCTTCTTGGGAGCATTATGAGTTTTAATCAGGTAGTGTCTGTCTGCTGTTGGCAGTACATGACGTGCTGTAAAAAACTTTAATGACAAAGTCATGCCCTGGATCTCAAGTAGGAACACAGTCAGTTAATGATGGGTCTTCTGAATATTTTTATTCTATTCTCGGTGAACTTTAGTTAATTTCCCCCCGAACTGGAACTGATTCACACACATCAGACTACTACGAGGAGATCCTCTGAGGCACTAAAATTACAGGAACCACTGTAAAAGAAAAGAAAAAAACCCAAACCTCAACATTTTCACCGTCAGATTTTGTTTATCTTAGTGTAGAGCATGGTGAGATCCTGCTGAATATGAAGGAGATATTGCAGAATATAATGGAAAGGTACAAGTTACAAAAGTTGCTCCCTTAAGATTTCCAGGTGGAAATCTTTTGCTGCCCAAACTCCATTAAGACTCCTGACAGCGTTATCAGCCCTGCATGCCAGTAGATGGCACCCTGAATATGAGCTCCACAAACGCAAGGGCGTTGCATTCGCATTTGCAAGAAAAATTTGGTAATGCTTACACTCTGCCCTCTTTTTTTTTAAAAAAAACTTTTAAAAAATAACAGAGGAGAAGAGAGTCAGAAAACAGACAAAATATTAACAGAAAACAGAAGAAGGATCCTATCTGACGCTTTTATGATTCAGTGCTTCCAAACTGTTATTAGCAACATCAGGGCCAAGTTTGGGCCAGTTTTGCAGGGGAATTCGTTTCACTTACTTTGGAAGGCAGAGCTGCCAAGCCCTGTGCAACTGCTTGTGAGGCACTCCATGTTCATTATATAATTAGCTAATTTGCCTTTTGGCAAATAGTTAGCATCTGGATATAAATTTTAGTTCTGAAACCTCCTACGGTTGATTTGCTGGAGAACGGCATTAAACCAAGACAGACTTTCCCCCCCTCCTCTGCCTGTTGTTTATAGGGTTCCTGGAGCAAAGGGGCAGCATAACTTTAAGACATTCACCTATGAGAAGGAGGACCGGGGAACACTCTGAAAAACCATCTTGGAAGTAGCTGGTTTGGGGCACTGTGGAACAGAAGTGGAAGGTTGGATAAGAGCGGGGAAAAGTCAGGGAACAATACGGGTACAAGAAAAATCCTTGATATGAGGTTGGATGGATGTTACAGGAAGGGAAAACTGATTCATAGGGTGGGGAAAAAATATTACATCGGATGTGAAAAAGGACGACTTCAATTTCTGGAGAGTGGGTAGGTCAGCTTACTTATGAGGCAAGAACCACAACTGAGCTGAAGGGACAAAATCACCTTTCTGGCTGGGACAGCAAAATCGATTCGGTCCTACGCACACAGGCACTTTTGGAGATGCCGTCAGGAGTTCAAAAGCCCTCACGGAGGGAAGAAGGGGCTCCTACTTTTAATTAAATTATTGGCCTCAGTGGGTCAACACTTGCAGTTGCTTTACCCATGAATTGATCCATGTGTTTGGGATGCTCGGAGAGGAGACAAGCCTGCTTCAGCCAGTAGCACAGCATCCCTGTAGTGCGTCAGATTGAACTGAAGCCAGAGCTCAGACAACTACAGGTGTGAGGTGGCTGCTAAATAGTCAAGTGACATTTTACTTGTCTGGCAGATCAACGGTTAAGATCCTAAAACCCCGATTTCTAAATGTACAGTTGCCTTTCAAACATGTGGTTTGGAAGTAATGAGTGTTACAGAGGTGAAATACAGAAAGGTTATTGCGGATGCAAATCTGTACACACAGTAAAGCCACCCCATTTCTGAGAATCAGGCCCAGATTAAGAGAGTAACACAGCAAATCGTGGAGATCAGATCTTGGTCTTCCTCACAAAGTGCTGTGCCTTGGCAAAACTATTTTCAAGAACATTTTTTGTAATATTTTTTTTAAAAACAGTGCTTTCACAAAACAGTGTTTGATAACAGTGAAAATATTTAAATTAGTTCTAATTTTCCTTTGATGGGAAAAAATACTTTTCTGCCCTTTCTCTTCAAAAAGAGAAAGGAGATGATAAAGGAAACAAAGCAACATTGTTAACTTTCCAATGAAAAACAAAACAAAATCCCCTTCCTTTTGCTATTTATAACTTCCATGGAAAACGGAAAAATATACTTTTTTGCTTTTTGCAAAAATTAAGAAAGTGAATTGTTCATTTCACTGCCGTTCTTATATCTTCGGTAGCTCAGTTATGGTTTCTGCCTCACAATGACAGCCAGTGAGTATTCCCCTCCTACAGCGGCCCATGGACCTAGAGGAAATTTCATATTGCATTTATCAGGTTTTTAATCCATTTTGGCATGTTGCTTTGTCCAGAAATTGATCATATAATGAGTGGATTAACTGGCATTACCCAAGAACTTTATTTCATGAGTTTTGATACAGTATTGGTAAAGCTAGTGTATATGTTTCCCACAAAGCAAAGCATTAATTCTTCAAGAAACAAGAGGGTAGCACTATTTCTAAATTTTGGGTCGAGCTATGCTTATGTTTCTGACAGCTACACACAGTGAAAGACAGAATACAAATGTAAATTCATTAGCAACTTGTACCAAGGGGTAGTTGTAGCAGGTACTTTCATCCAAGAAAGGAAAAAAAAATAAATCTACCCATGATTAATATAATTTGTTGCGATTTTTTTTTTCAAGCTTATGAGATTAAAAATGTTGCATATAATTTTCGGCAAGTTTTTAATGTCCATCTTCACTCTTTATGACATATTTACCACTATCAAGTCAGAAGCGTAATGAACATGAAAGTGCTCAACATAGTCATGTGAAAACACTGCGAAGTTAAAGTGCGTCTTGTTACATTCCCTAATTCCATTCTTCTGCTGAGGAGCATACTGTACACGAAGAAGATCCATTGAAACCTAATGCAACAATATTTCCAAAGAATAAAAATCAGCACTATGTTCACCATTACACTAGACCCGTGGGCCTGAAAAAAAAAACCATAAAAATGGAAGAGGAAGTAAGAGTTAACAAATGAAAAAACAAGCTAATGCCACACACGTGGTGAGTCAGAGCATTCTTGTAAAGGAGAAAACATATTGCCGCGTCTGTGAAAGAAGTGTTTAAAATCAACACACCTACGTAAATATTCCTGCTGTTGGGTTTTGCTCTGAGCCTCTGCTACACTGTTTGCTCTCTCTGCCGAAGTACCGCTCAGGGGCAGTAAGTGCTTAAACACGCAACTGATGGAAATATAGGGGGACAGATGAAAAAAACTATAGGTAAAGAGAGGGGATGACAGGTAAAGTGCCACAGAGCTTTTTCGCAATTATTCTTATCTGCACTATGCTCTGTCTTTTATTTTTTTTCAACCACCCCCACCAGGCTGCTCTCACAGCTAACACGTCACACGTCTGCGCCCGGGGCACGGACACGAACAGCAAAGGCTGCTGAGGGATACGGTGTCCTGGGCTGGTGCCCAGAAGAGTCCTGAAATCAGTTTATCTGAGTACTAGAAAACCAGAAAAATCCATTCTAACAAAAATCCAAAGCAGATGTAACATTGCTGTGCCTTTTCCTTTGCAGAAAGATGTCATCCGGCCTGGAATAATTTGTACTTAGGAAGTAGCATTGATTTCAATCATCAGTCATATCTCTAGTCAAAGTAGGAGATGAGAAATGACACTACAACACCATTGCCTGGGTCTTCACTACAGTTTTACCCTTTTAGATCAGATAGACCATAAAACAGAATTTCATGACGAGTTCAGTCTGCTGTAAAATATTAGATGTCCTAAACTCAACAGCACAGTTTCCCTTATCAACGAAATTTTCAATCTCATCAGCAAACACCAGTGAGTTAGTTGATACATCCCCAGTGCTACAAAAACTATGCTGATCAGTATTAATTGTCATACCTCTTTTTAATTTCTTTACCTGTTGCCATATTAGACTTTCAGTTGGTGTCTCTCAAAACAGACAATACACTGAGCAAGGACCACGGAGGTCATCCTACCTCATGTTTCTAAAGGTTGCCATTGTAATCACTCTTTGCTAGTTCAGCATTTGAGAACTTTCTGCAAACAAAAGCAGAAATGGCCTACAGAGTTCTTCAGGCAACTTTAATTTACATGTACATTTACCCATGCCCCTCCTGTGGTCAGAGAGAAGAGTAAAATATCTTTTCTCTTTTGTTTGTAGCTTTTGTAGTTTTATTTGTTGTTTGTCTAGCATTTCTCTGTTACCACGTGTGAAATATGTTGTTCAGCACATTATTCACAATTTTATTTATGCTCTGAGGTATATAATCCAATCTCTATGAAGGATGCACCCAAAGGCAAATTTCTTGACACAACTTGGCCCAAATCGTAGCAAACTTCCTAGGTAGTAGCCCAATACAAGAAGTAAAACATTTTCAAGCACTGTTGTTAAACAGCTCTTAGGCTCAAGTCTTTTATCCTTGAGATTTTAACTTGGTCTTTGATATGATGACCATTTCAAGATTTTTGGTTTATTCTTTTATATTAAGAGAGGGTTATGTTTTACAATAACACTTGGTTAATAACTATATAATTCTCATTATTGAAATCTCATGTGCCAGCTTAATATCCAGTAGGAACAAAGTGTGTTATCATTCAAAATAATTTCTCCCTAGTTTGTGCAACACAGGACACGCGGTTCCAGACAGGTCTTAAAGGCCTGATCCTGATCTCAGGTTCACAGCGGACCCACTGAACTCAATGGAGCTACAGCAACGCAAAAGTAGCATCAAGCACAACCGAGGAGGAAAGCCAAAGCATTTATTGCATTATGGAGCCAGGTATGGAAAAATACTTTATAACAGACTGCAAAAGGGAAGGACATAGACTTGCACCATTGTACAGCGGTAACTATGTTTAATTTTGGGTCTAAGAACATACTCTAAGGTAGTTTTGATGACTGAGTTCCTAAGAATTAAAGCATTAAAATGCAGTACTTCATTTCTGATTCCTGATAGTTACCACAGGTATAAGGAATATGTGATTCTCCAGTTACAGTACGTCACAGACCTGCATGGGTGCAGGGGCCATACCGCACAATAACTTACAGACTCTTACAGGTTGATGCTTCAGTGATCTCCTGCCCATTGACCACAGCGCTAAAAATATAAGTGGCTTACTGCTATTTTTTCAACTAGTAATAGCACCTTACACAATAAAAATTTAAATGGATAAAATAAAATAATAGAAGGCTGGTATCGAGTCCCTCTTTCTAGCAGATGGCAGCAAAATATCTTAACCAAATATACTGTTTCAGTGGAAATATTACTAACCTTTACAAGCTGTTGCTCGATTTGTCTCAATGATTGAATGAAGAGAGACATGAAGACAGAAAATTTGAATAGCTGTGCAATAGCTATCAATGAGGATTTAAGCAGGGAGGTAAGGTCCTCCTTTGTGTCATTCTGAAATTTTGTAGAAGATGATAGCTGAAAGCCCCAGGGTCCATTCCCTGTTATACGTAGACTTTAAAAATAGCAGGATCAGATGACAAAGAAAAACAGGAATCTGGAAAAGCTACTTGTACCCTATAGGGCAGAGATGCGTTATTTCTGGAAATGCTTTCCTATCCGGACAGAAATGTCCTCAGAATTAGAAAGATAAGAGAATGGGAGTGAGTTACTGTTCCAAAGTTTGTAGATACAACAACAAACTCTTCACATCCATTTTTAATGACTACAGATTCAGCTCTAATCCTGTAACCATCCGTGACCAGCTACCTACAGGACTTCCTTGCACAAGCAAGAGCTCAGTAGGAAATATAGTTAGGATATTATTGGAAACAACAAAACCACATGCAATGGGGTAAAAGAGCTTCTTCAAGTCAGCAAGTGACTGCATATGGTCATGTCTCTTGCATCACTTAGTTTCTTAATTATATTACATGTGAAGGTCTCGGGAAAGGTAACAGCTGTTCCAAAAGTTCGTCTGTCCCAATATATCATATGGGATAGCATAATGGAGTCTATTTTCACCACTCCTATGTCAATTTAATATCTCAGTTTCAAGTGGAACTTGAAGCTAAAAGTATCCTTTGTGTACAGTTTGGCCTGCATATGTTCTGGGAACAGTCGTCCATAGTAGAAATTCAGTTGAATATGTAAAAGAACATGCCTGGGAAAAATTGCTACTTCTAGGTCTTCCTGCTGGCAGCGCGTTTTATTTCTTTCTGGAGTGCATCTGATCCGCGACACCTGCCTCCATTTTCCATGCTGTGCAAGCTAGACTACAATCTTTCAAATGATGAATATTGGTCGTATGTACACAGTACTAAAAAAACAAACTATGGATATCGTTTGATATGTAACACTTCTAACGCATCCTACAACACTGAATAGCGGAATGAGTATGGTTTAGTCATTAGACCAATGACAGCAAACAGTTCCCAGCGTCATAAAAGTTTATAACAATTTAATTGATTTAACACCAAATAAGACCTGAGAAGTGCTAGAGGGGCCCAGAGGAGTACTGCTTGGTTGCTCCTGACCTGCCCTCACCTATCAAGTAAGGAAAAGATAATTTCCTTCTACCTCCTTCCTTTCTGCTATAAATTTATGTACTGCAGATAAGTATAGATTTGAATCGTGTCTTTCTAACCACCACAGGTAAGACTGACCACCTCTAAACTCATTTTACACCTGCGTATGATGCTTGTCACACGGTAACTTTTTAGTTTAAAGCTGCCTAATTCTGAATAAAAAGAATCCAATGTTTTCTCTAGGAAGATCACATAAGAATCACAAATTTTCTCCGGTGCTTGAAAGAAATCTGTTCCTATAGCCTAAATGTTCAGAAAAGTGTTGTTACTTTTAATGTTGCCAGATCTGAAGTGATGAGATACTACAGGAAAGGTTATTCTTGCAGTATTTACAGATACAAGCAGAAGCAGAAGTGACAGAAATTTCAAAGTAAGACTGCTTGAAATACTTCCAGCTCAATTTTGCAGAACTTCTCCTCACAGAGATTCAGATATTCATCCAAACTTTCCATGCTTACCTGAACTAGACATGTGGTGATGGTAATTTTGGAACAGCCCAAACTCTCTGGAGAAGTGGAAGAGTTAGTACCACAAGACAAACTGATGTATTAGAAAAATATTTTTTTAAACGCCTGAAAGCTTACTGCAAATAGCCAAAGAAACAAACTTCCTATAAGTTTAAATTTCACAGCTTTGCCAACAGAAATGTCAGTTTCAATTTGACAGCGGCTATATAAACAAGCTATAGCAAGGCCAGCTCACGTAGGACATTACAGCACGTTTGTGACCTGCACCGCATTCATATACATGCACACGTTCCCCTGGTTGCTCCACCGCAGAAGCAGCACCTCACGGTCATCACTGAGTCAGACTACACACAAGTTTTATCCCACTCTGCCTCTAAACCAGTTACGCACTACTGAACGCTTGGTAAGTCTTGACTCAGTTTCCCTCCTGGTCCTTAGTTCCTGCAGCAGCAGCATCCCCTTCCTGAGAAAAAAAGGCCTTCTTGAGCTCTGTTAAGCCTTTGGTGAAACAGTGGTAGTTGTTTTAACCTCTTAGAGTAGCTTAGAGTCCCTCAGGTTAGTAGTTTAAATGCACATTTGCCATGTCTTAATCCATGTTGCAGTTCCATATAGCCATCATCTTACAGAAGACATGTCTGTCAAACTGAGATACTGAAATTATTGAATAGGAAAGGCTTTAAAGCTTCTCAGAATTTAAAAACAAATTAAAAAAATGAAGTAAACTTATAATAAAACTCCTTCTTTCTTTTTTATTTAAAACCTATAATAAAACTATTTCTTTCTGACACTGCCTGCCTCAATAGCCTCTACAACGAAAGGCTTGTCCCTTATTCGGACAGGAAGACCTCCTCCAACCCAGCTGCCCAGGATAAGGTTCGACTCTCTGTGCTGTGTACATGAAACGGCCCCTCCTACCCTCTCTCAATCTTCCTCCACACATAGCTGCAGCAGTTTTTGTGCTGTGATCCTGCAGCTGCTCCCTTACTTCTTCTCACTGCTCCCACTTCCCATCTGAGGGGGAAGAAAAAAGCTCCAGACACTTTTAATCTGTTCCCACACTCCATCTCCACTTTCCTTTGCAGAGCTGCCGGTGCTGCTCTTGTAGGAGACGCCGCTGCGAAACACAGCACAGCCAGCACCTACAATTTTAGGAGAAAACTTCCAAGCTACAGCAGGAACTAGAAGGGGAAATTCTCTGCGGCTTGCATCAAGCAGGCCCCTCTTCTGCGTTTCGTGGGGCCCCCCGTTTGCTTTCTTCACCAGCCGCCTCTGCCCTGGCCCAGAGCGGAGCAGAAGGCGGCAGGAGTGCCTGTCCCACCACGCTGCTCCTCAGCACCACGTGGCAAAGCGGGGAGAAGACAAAGGCAGTTGGTTTCTCTGATAGTACCTGACACCACGTTGCGTAGCTAAGATGTCTGCTTTCAGCAAAGGGGAAATACCAAGGGTATTGTGGTGTCAAAAATATCATTTCTTTTATTATGCAAGAAGTTTGAGCACAGGCTCTGTTAATCATATCTAAAATTTTTACTGCAAATACACATTGTTTCGTGAGGGAGCGATGAAAAATTTATTTCACAACGGTGGTTCAAGATGACTCCAGAAAACTTGTATGCATGCTTTCTGCAGGCCAGGGGACCAGCGCCCACCTGTACCACCAGTCCCACCACAGACGTGCTGTACTTGGTAGGAGCGGTGCAAATCAGCAGCAGTGACAGCAGGAGCGGGATGGTGCCACATCCACGTGTGAACCCCAACAGCCATAGTGAGAAGAGTGGCAGCCATTCATCTGCCCCCAACACTGTTAAGAGCAAAAATACTTAACAAGTATTACACCTGCCATCAGCCGTGGGCTTATTTGGTAGTGTGATAACACTCATAGCTGATGGACTCCTTAGATCCATTGTTGGTTGAAATTCCTGCACTTGGGTCAAGTGAGCCCTTGCAATCCCACGTACCTGAGTTAAAATGCCCTTACAGCGCATCAACATTATTCCCTAAACATCTGTATCTTGGTTCGTGATACAAGTGTGGTAAGAAATCTCTGCACTTAACTTTTTTCATTCTTTTATTTTATACAGTTTTTGCTCCACATGTTAATAGATCTCTTCACTTACTCACACTCTAGGAAAGATTTTATAAAAACACCCAAACTTTAGATGGAAATCAAAACTAGAAAAGAAGTTTTCCAATTAAAATCTCTGTGCAGCAATTCTGAACATCTCAGGTCTGTGTATGACTGCACACTACTCAATCCAGAGCCAGTACTAGACTGTCCAAAGGAATTTCAAGAATGGGTCAAACAGACCAGTTTCTATAAGCCTGTGCTAAGACTGGGGGCACTCCTTGGCTTTCCCATGACCTAGGGATTAATCAACAAGGAGGAACCGATGTGCTTTTACTTGGGCTGTTTCCGCTTCCTTTGCCACTCCAAGAAGAGTGGATGGATTAATGCCAGTTCCTAGTCCAAAAATCATCACAATAATTTGATTACTCATTACTGCTGGTTACTATACTTTGCTTTTTTTGCTAATAAAGTAACCAAGCATGCAATGTACTGCTGATAATAGAAACATTAATCTTTCTAGATCAAGCCTCAGCACTACTCGGCCCAAAGCGCAAAAGGCAGCACGTGTCAGAGCAGCTTGGCCAGTTGGAAAATCTGACGTAACACCTTCCTAGTGGAAAATGTTGATTTATTTGTAGCAGAGCTATTCGCTAGAAATGCATTTTGTTTCAGAGGGCCCAGGGAGGCTTCTGTTGGTGTATGCTGTGGATGTCCACAGTGTCACCATCAGGCTCTCCTGCAATGTGGGGGGGGGTGTTTGGCTCTGGCCACCATCACCACATGGGCTGAGGATCCCCCAACTGGTGGGACACGCTGCCAGCCTTGGGCCCATTCCTCCCACCGTGGACTGCTCAGTTCCTCCAACTCCACTGTCCCAAGCAGACATCTGGCTGACCCAGCAGCAGGTGTCTCCTAAACCACAGCTGCAACAGAAACACCAGAAATGCGGAGAGCATCCTGACACCCAGCAGGTTGGTAACCAACCCACCAGCTATGGAGGCGACTCTCTTGGAGACAGAACTCCAGGACTTCACTTCTCTTCACAAAATATCTGTGTCATTTCCCTCCTCACCCACAAAGGAAGAGAGTTTAGTAACATCCTGAGCAGCAGACAAACAAGTACAGGTGCTAAGCGCTATGCCTTGCCTAGGAAGAGCTTCAGTATCTGGTTCAGATAGGCGTTTCGGTATCTGATGCAGCACCAAACACAGTGGTAGCTTTGCTCAGGGTGTGGCAGGAAAAGAAATAAGAAACAACGAGCAAGCACGTACTTAAAGCATGTCTCTTCAGCTCTCAGCCACATTCACTTCTGGTTTTTCTTCCTCCTTTTCTCCCCCTCCCTTCTTATCATGTTGCAGTTGTGCTGAGAAATGGCGGATGTCTTGGAGAAGGAATCCAAAGTCACTTTAAGTTCATTTGTTCGAGGACTGCGCCTGTTTAGTACATCAGGCACAGGCTTTGGAAGAAACATTCATGAAAAACCACAGTACAAACCCACAATACCCGGCTTAACTACAAATGAATGATTTAATACCTGTCAATCTCAAATGGCAGGAAGTGTTCTATTGTGTTAAACAACCTTAAACCACTAACCATAGCAATATCAAACTTGCTTAGTTAATTTATTGAAGAAATGCTTCAGTAAGCATCTGTGCACTGAGTTAGTATTTTGCTATGTAACTTGCACATACCCCCAGAAGTTTAGAAGCTAATTTGGCGAATAGCAATATCTGTTAAATAACCCTCTGATATCTTACCCACTTAATTCCCAAAACAGTTCTTTCTCATGCTAAGTAAGGGGAATGAAAATACAGAGAAATTAAGAGAAAAAGGCCAAAATTTCCAAGCATGTATGAATTTGGGGTTCTCAGTTTCTGGCAAACAGGACTCACTTTTGCACATGCCAGACCCAAACACTTCCAGGTGACTTTGGCATGAGACAATAATTCACTGAAAATGTGCTCCAGCATGACCTGGCTGCGTCCACAGAGCTCTAGCATGAGTTAGGTTTACTCCATGGTCAGTTTGCAACATCTAAATATCCGTGCCCAGAAAATTAATGCCTGTTTTTGTCATTCAGACAGCCTTCTTAAAAAACAACCCAAAGCATTTCTTTTGCTTCTATTTCAGCCAGCCTGGAAGCTTGCATCCCAAGGTGCTTCAAGTTCTAATGAAGATGATGGGAGTCCACAAACCTTGTGATAAGAGGTCTCACTCTTGACATAAAAATAGATCTGCATTGAGGAAGTCCCTGTGCAAATGAGGAGCTGGCAGTGTTTGTTTTGTAGTGAGTCTCCAAAACAACTTTTTTATAATATTTCTCAAAGCAAGGAAGACTGACAGAGGCATGTTGATTCCATGAAGGGACAAACTTAAGATTTAGCACAACAAAAGAACAACCTCCTCTGTCCTTCAGGTGTCTATAAGAGAGTTCTCAGTGAAATTAAGATTCGTTGAGACCTCCGGTTGAAGCAGACCAACCTTATGAGAAGGTTTCAGAAGCAGGTAACACCAATGCCTCCTGACCTAGACCAAGCTCACAGGTTCCCAAATGCACACCCAACAGGGAAGTGTGCCATTGTGAGCAAACTGAAGGCAGCAGAGTCTTCAGCCTACTCTGAGACTAAGAGGACGTTCCAGCAATTGGTTTGATGGTGCCAAAAGCTGTTGGAAGCCACCACAAGATGGAAAAGGGGACAGTTCTGTGCAGGTTGTGCAATCAGATAAGGAAATCTGCTATTGTGCTCTGAACGTCACTTGAATTATCATGGAAGATACACGGCCAAAAGCTGGGCCAAAATTTTATCCCATCTCTCTTTTTCAGGACTAATGCTATCAACAAATGAAACCAGGAAAGCCATCAAAGCATCTTCATATAGGTTGTATCCACCAGTCCCAGCTTTTGTCTTTGTAGCACTGAAAAATACGTTTGGTGCATGCACATGGAAGTCTTGCTTAGGAAAGAAGTGAAACGTAGAGACTTTAGGTAGGGTTCAAGTGATGTTTTGTTTTGTCTTTAAAAGTGGTCAGCCCAAACATCACCTACATATACAGGATTAGGATATATTCTGTACAACTGCCATGTTTCAGGTTTCTAACTAAGAACACACCTAGGCACTAACAGACTTCTCCAACATCAAGAGACAGTTTTTAGCAGCATGCAGGCTTTAACAACTCATTAAACGGTTAGCAGCTCTCACTGATTGAGCTGACACAGTACAGAGGCATCTATAAAAAAAAAAAAAAGTCAAGAAAAACAGGCAAGTATCAGAATTACCCATTGTGAGCCTAAAAACATTCAGAAGACGCTGCCTATAACCCACTAAGCCCCACGTGACTCAGTAGGAACAGGCCATGAGAAGACAGCGGTTCCACTGCTATAAACCCATGGGACTCCTTAGCAGAGAACCAAGCTGAAGTCTCTGAACAGCACAGCAAAAGCCGTCCTCACCACAGCACCAGACATCATGATGGGCCCTCTGTCCCACTTGCATGGTATACTACTTTTTAGAGCCTGGCCTGAAGCTCGTCACTGCAAACAAGTAATAACTTCTGGGACCAGAAACTGTGAAATCCAAACCAGAGCTGTGTACAGCTCTTTCAGTTAAGCTAGCACCACACTGGAGGTTGAGGTGTTGTGCCACCCAAACATCAGGAGAAGAATCAAAAGGTGTCTCTGTCACCATTTTAGCTTCTGGTTCCTGCCTTGCTCAGGGTGGGGAGGAACATGCCCAAGACCGTGGTCCGATACAGACCTCTGCTTTGCTGCCCTGGCAATGCCAGCCCTGGTGAGAGGGGCTACCAAGGGGCCACACACCCATGCTTGGTCAGAAAAAGATGGAGTACCCCTTCCAAGCCAGGGTATCATCTCTTGTATCAAAGCAAAAGGAAGTTTCCACAAGAAATGCTGCCAAAAAAAGGCAAAGTTTTTTTGTAATTCAGTAATAGTGTACAGCAGGAGCTTTAAAATACAGAGAGTGCTTCAGCTGTTCACTCTATTTGGAAAAGAAAATGAACAAATGTATGTTACAGATGTAATTGGATTGAGAGGTAAAGTGAGCAAGAGATGCTGCTTTTAAATGAATTTCCTTTGGACACAAAGAGGTAAGTTGCAGGGAAGGGAGAAAATAAAGAAAAATAACTCTGAGAATTCAAACTAGTTTCCTAAATCTCACAGCTCTGTGAAAAACGCATTTCAAATGACTCTAAGACATTGCAGCAGTAACATAAAACCCACCACAAACACAGCCCAGGAAGAGAACATGTTCTTTTTATACAATTTCCCTGTCTGTGCTGATTTGTGTATGCAGGCAGGACAGCTTTTTTTTCTCCAAAAAGTACAGAAAATTTGAAATGTAATCTTACAACACTATGCTAAAATCTGTCTCCAATTAGTATGCACAATTTCAAAATGAGCTTCAAGCCACGTGTGATATCTTTCAACTCTGACCCATATTTCCAAAAGAAAAACAAGTTGCTTCTTATGATAAGACTATCAGTTACAAACACGAGTCCGTGTCACAAAGTTTGCAGCAAAAGACACGTTACCAGGAAAACAAATCTTCACCACAGAACAAATCTTGCTAATTCTGGCTTTCCTTTATGTGGCCCATAATCAAAGCATTATATTGTGTTATTTGAACATCTTCCTAAATTATTGTTTCGTTGTAAGACTCCGAAGGCCAGAAAGCAGTGTTTGCCCACTGGCGGCAATGCAAAGCTTCGAATGAGATGAGGACTCGGGACACACAACCTTTTTCCGGCCAGCTTCAAAGCAGAGGAGGAATCAGTCTGGATCTAAACAACCTTACGCAGGAAACATGCTTCCATGACATCTCCAGTGAACAGCTCCACAAGGAACAGTGTTGAGAGTGCCCAACGACAAACCGATGACATTTTTTTTGTACAATGTCCTTTATGCCACCCTCTGTCCTATTCCTGTTAGCACCACTCATGAATAGTAGAGTGGTACCAAACTTTTTGATACCGAGTAGGGCAGTCTCCAGCAATACCGAGTATCAGCTGGATACCTACCCTTACTACTCGCTAACTCTTACCGTATCCACTGCTACTAATCACTTCCCTCCTGGTCACCAGCAGGAAAGTTAGTTAATCAAACAAGGCTGAGGCACAGCTGGCAAAGGTGGGAAACGTGATCTAGTCTCATTTCCCAACCGGTGCCACCAACCTTTTCTGCCTTTTGGGGACAACTAGTTAGTACTGGCAGGGACAAGAGAAGTTATTAGGGGCTTGGCATACTAGAGAGGGTCAGATATAGTTGCCCCTTGCATGGGATGCAAGAGATTTTCTAGATTCTGAATACTAATTTTGTCTTTAAAACTTCATTTTACATCTGTACCCTCTACGTTGTTGCTCATTGCTTTCAAATTCAGAAGTGCTGACAGAAATAAAACAATTGTGTAATTAACATAATCCATACTGAACACGTACAAAATACAAGTAGTTATAGTGATTTTTAAAATCTTTAGCAACAGGTTTCTTAAGCTGCATTAAGATGAATTTAAGGCTCCTTACCTACAGCCTCACCGACGTTCTTGTCTCATCTCAAACTGCCATCAACCAGCAACAGTTTTAACTATTTCAAAAAACGGAAAACATCTAGGTCACATGTCTATCGACAGCATTTGGGTTAATCTCCCACAGCTCATAAAGATAGAAAGAAAGTAGGAAAAAAAAAAGTAAAATAAAACCACTTCCTGCAACAGCAGAAGCTAACCATCTCACCAGTGAGCGACTTACACCCAGGTTCAGTGCAAAACTCTTCCGGATTGGACAAAAAGCCAAATTTTAAAGTATGAAAACAGCTCCTCTGTTAAAATTGCAACAAACAGGGAGGGTTACTTTTTGCAGAAGGTAAACATGAGATTTAAAAGGAAATGCTGAAAGGAATTACGATTCTAAGCCTCAAGACAACTTCCCTTTTCTTACCTTCAATGAAACCCTTTGAGTACTGAAATAAATAGCTTGCAACAAATCTGCTTTGCTATTTTGAACCGTAGCTTTAGTAAATATGACACTAACCGTACTGTTACTTTAGATTTATAAAGCAGCAAGTTCTCGCCAATCAGAGAGTTTGCTACTAAAAAAAAAAAAAAAAAAGACCTGTAGTATTGCATGGGGAAGGTTACCCAGATAAACATTTCTGTTTCTTTGATTTTCTGTTTTAACACTTCTCCATGCAGCAGCCCTTGGAGAAGCACAGGCACACACAGCTGCTGCCCCGCTTCACTTCCCGCAGCATCTTGCACCGGAACGGTCCCTCTCAGGCAGGGAGAATCCAGAGAACCAGCAGATTCGGGCACGGCTCTGCACCTTTGGGGCTCTAGAAAAGCCCCTTGCATACACCTTCACCAGCTTCTTCCCCCTTTTTTTCTCCAGCAAGAAACAATACTGTCTTTCCGGTATTTCTGGGTCAACTTACAAAACAAGGACTCATCTCCCCGATACAGTGGGGTTCCCACGCAGGGCAGGGTCGTAGTGCTGTGTAAGGACCATCATGGTGCTGGGTCAGGCTCCAGAGTGCTCTGTTGATGCTTTGGCAGAGTTGGGGGATTTATTTTTTTTGGTTGTCTCCTACAATAAAACAAAGAGCTGCCATATGACCTGAAAAAATCAAGGCCATCATGAAGTTTGTCCCAAGAGTGTAATAAAACGAACCCTATAGACAGCAGTTGCCTGTGTAGCTCCTCAAGAAGATGTGCTCTGTCTGTGCAGATGTCCACCAAGCAATTCATTGGGAGCCCTAAAGGAGGATCCGGCAAAACATCCCATGGAGAAAGGGCAGAGGGAGTTGGGATACAAGGGCTGGGGCTGGAGTAGAGCTTAGGAAGACCTAGAAAGGGATTGTGACAAATTTTACAAAGCTGCAAAGAAAAGACTGATTTGCAGGCAGATCATTTCCCATTGCAACAAAAAAAGATGCAAGAAAGTCCCTGTAGAGAACAGCTTTAGTACAGCACGCGCATACTGAAGCACATGGGAAGCAAGACCTTCAGGGACTCGAGAAGAATCCCAGATAGAAAAAGAGGGAACATAGCGCTGCTGAAGGAATGGCAGAGCTATTATGCTACAGTGTGACCCTTACATTATTATTATTGATTTTGTAATAACTTCTACAACCCCCATTTCATTGCCAAAGATCCAATTATGCTTAGGACCGTACAAAGCCAGAACCAGGATTGTCCTTGCTCCCAAACACTGTGTATGCCAAGAGGTAACGCACACATACAGACAGGAGAGGGAGTTGAACAGCGTGACAGGTCTTCACCGTTCTAAACTAAAATATCATTTCCTTGTAGGCACTGCATTTTGGGCATGTTTTTTAAAGAGGGACTTTTGGAACAAAAAGTATGAAAGTTGAGTATGAAAGGTGATGAGGTGTTTCTCCCAGGTGTGAGGAGGTGAGAAAGCAGTACCGTGCTTTTCTGTAGACTAACAACTGTTAGTGCTTGAAGAACCTTCAGCAGCACTGATTAATTTTTAATTTAAAAGCAGTATAAGTTTCAACTAATTTTGTCATATGAAATAAATTGTAGAGAACCACTGATTGAAAAATCTACTGTAGCTGTGTAGATCTTAAGAATTTCCTCAAATGAAAGCAACAAAAGTATTTTTACAATTAGAAAATATTTGTGAACAGTGCGGACAGCAGTACTTCATCCCTAAAATGTGAAGTAATCATCAGCAAACCTGTAAAATACTGCAGCAGAACTCGCCTGTGTTACCTTGTCCAAAACCTAGATTACCAGGGACGTGACATTTTTCATGAAAATGTCTTTCACTGTACACCTAACATTTCAAGTCAAGTTGCATACTCCATCTGATTTCCTTCGCATCCATTTGACAGTATGTCAGTAGTGACAAAATTCTATAAAAGGATGGCAGCTTTGCGTACTGCTTAAACTTATGCAGCACAAGCTTCCTGTGTGATCTCTGGAAGGCTGAAAATAATTTAGATGTGCAAAAAAAACAGTTTAGCAAAATCTAAGAGCTCGCTTAAGCTAAGTAAAACTAAACAGGAAACAGAAATTGCGTAGACATTACCTGGAGCAGATTGCTGCTCCGTAGGTTGGTCTTTGCCTGTTTGCTGTGCAAGTTAAAGATGGAGCATCATATTTGAAGCTCGGATTTCTTGTCCCTATTTCAGTGATTCATGGCACCATTGCTTATGACACATGTCACCGAGCTGGTGAACATCTAGTTTTCCACGTCTCATAACTGAGAGCACAGAGCATTAAGGCTAAAGCAGCAGTTTTAAAAGTCGCTATTGACTGAGGATGCTGAATGCCCAGCAGCTGTTACCAACTCAGTTCTAATAAATTCAAGAAGTATCATAAGTTTCTTCAGGTGCTCGAACAATGATTCCAAGACTTGTTCTGGACCAGCAGCCTCCTGAGAGGGAAAGAAAACTTGACTTTTTGTCTAGTTCAGCCTTTATTCTTTGTTGGGATGATTGACAGGCAGCCCGTAGTCTGGCTTGTATAACAGACACCCAAATCTCATTCGGTGGTTAATCAAACCATAATAGACAATACAAACCTGGAGAGCATGCAGGCACAAGCCTGGAAGAACAATGGTGCATGCAATGGCTGGTTCCACAAGAAAATAATTTTTTATTAATGAAAATGGATGAAGTTCCAAAACTTTGAAATTCACTGGGAAAAACCCTAAGAAACTAGTAGACTATGTGATGATAAAGAAGAAATAATGTATTATTTCCCACATTCTTCACCAGAGAAATGGTATTTTTCACATTTGTAGTAAGTTTTAAAGTATTTAAATTAAAAAGGAGAACAAAGAATTATGCCTCTATGGACAATAATTCATATTATTGCTCACAGGAATTGTTTGCTCAGAGAGCTAATGTCCATTCAGTAGCCATTATTCTTTGGCTATAAGGGCTTTGAATATTTAATCCCAGTAAAAAAATTTCTAGGAACATATTCTCATGTATTGAGAAGACCATGCATGTGGCTATGTAACAGCTCCAATAGTTTATAGCCCAAGTTTACAGAAGTCTCAATATTACCTGCTTGGGCAATAAATGCTTATTATGTAGGAGCTTGTATGTAAATGTCAATGTAAATAATCAGTAATGGTTAAATTCACACAACCATCCCAACCATAACATGATTATAAACATTCTGGTATCATCTTCCAAAACCTTCTACTCTGAGCTGTTTTTTCCCCAAAACAATCCATTTTACTTACTGTAGTCTTAAAAGCATAAACGATATTTTTAAAAAATAGTCACAGGTGGTAGAAAATAGATCCTTAGAGCTTCTCCAGCAGTTTAATGCTGGTTATATGGAAGGAACGTATGCACTGTGATGTGAGGTCTAAAATTCACAATATTCAAATTTTAGGAGACAAATGATCTTGCATTAACACATCTCTTAATAGCTGAGCTTCTAAAGTTTTGATAACAGATATACTTTACAAAGTAGCAGGGAAGTTTAGGATAGAATTCTCTGAACATTTACTTCCTAATAAAGATCATTTCACCTTATAATAAGGTCTGGATTTAGAAATATTCATAGCTAAGAAAATAATGTGTTTCTTTATTTTTACATTCTTTATTTTTCAAGCCTACCTAAGGTAATTTTTCGCTGTTTAAAAAAAAATTAGGACACTCAGGTTAATGAAAAATACTAGGTAAAAAATATCTACATAAATCCAAGCCGGTCCTTTTCTTTCTCTTTCCCAGGTGTTTTAGGGATCTTGACACTTATTTTAAAGGCCAGCCTTACCTAAGGCTATTTTTAATAACTTAGCAAAGACACTCCAACCCATTGTATAGCTATACCGTACTAAAAAAGAGACAAAACCCCAGCATATGTTGATGCATTATGTAAAGACTTTCCTTGACAGGATTTAGTTACATGCAAGCTTTAAATGCAGTGTAAATGCATTTTCTGGAGTGTTAGGCCTCCAAGTGCTAAAAGTGCTACAACACCAAACTGCCAAAAAGGTGGTTTTATATTGCACAATAACGGACCTTAAAAAGACAAATGAGTCATGCACTTTGGGTGACAATATCTTAATCTATGCACCCGTGATCAAGTCAGAGTTACAAAGCGGTGTTAGCAAAATCCTCTTCAAAGCCCTTCTCTTCTCCCTGGTGTTCACCACTGGCTTCAGGTGTGACCCAAACTGTTCTTGCCAATAGCCTGTTGACTGGAGATGTTCCAAAAACTGTCAATGTTTTCACAGTAAAAGAAGTATGAAGTAGCTCTCCTTGATATAAAACTGATACTCCAGCCAGTGTTGTTTCTACTTCTATTAAAAAAACTTCAGCTAACTGGTGAATAACAGTGGGGAAAGTACCAAGCCCTGTAAAATTCCACACTCACGATGAACACAGAAGAACGCTGAGACATTCTGGGTTATTCTCTTCTTTTGCTTCAGCCTTTGAGGAAGAGTTGTCTCATTTCTACAGTATCAAATTCCACATTTACAAAAAGATCAACGTAAGCATATAGCAATGCAAGACATTCACAAAAATAACATGGCCCCATCAAATCGAGCGGAAATAAGAATTGCTGAAGTCATTGCTTGCCTCTTCCTAATACAGCTTTTATCCGTGTGGTAGGCTCTGCTCTTGCTCTGCCCCCTCCCTGCTGCCATCGCAGAGTTAGTCAGAACTGCCCGGGCAGTCGTGCCAGAAGAAAGAAGTCAGTAAAAGCAAGAGAAAGTCAGATACAGGAAGCAGAAGTCCTCTGCAGACAGGTGATTGTCCTCTCCCGTGTCCAGAAGCTTTCGGGGGAGACTATGCTGCCTGAAATGGACTGGGAAACAACAACAAAAAAGAACCAGTTTATCAAAGTCTTGAAGCAAGTAGTTGAATTAAATAATTGAGTATGTCAGGTCCAACCCCTTTTTGTGATTTTATTTACCCACATAATACAAGGATATTTCTAGTTTTTTGTTCATGGCTGTACTCCATTGCCCTTTTCCCCAGCTCCCTCCTTCTGACAGGCAACTGGTATTGTACATTCTTGTATGATCTGTGTCAAGATGTCAAGAAATCTTACTGGTTATTGGTGAACAAGGGTATCCAGATTTGAGGGAGGAAGGAAAAAAAAAAAAGACAAAATGAAATGCACCAGCAATGCAAGTAATAGCCACCAGGTTGAGTATTAGATATGTTGGTAGTTTGCACTTCTTGGAAGACTTCTTCACAGCAGCCACCTACAGAAAATAAAGTCTTTACTCAGACCGCTCCAACACGTCTGCACAAATACATTTAATTTCAGCTTGCTTCAAGCAGGTAAAAATTAAAAACTGATAGCCTTCATTCTATAGCTTTTGAGATTGTTCCAGTTTTTTTGTTCCTTCTAATCTCTATAGTCTGTAGTCTCTGAAGTCGTATACTTCCTTTTCCCTCTTTTCTTAAGACCACTCTGTCCCCCCCAGTTCCTCTGGTTCATGCTTGTAATCTTGCTTTTATGAGCCCCTTTTTTTTCTATATCTGCCAAACTTAATAGGAGCTCTCCTAAAGCAGGTACACACTACTGTGATGTTCTGATGCTGTAGTTACCTGTTCAGGCTATCACAGAAGAACCACCTTTATGCTACGATAGCAGGTGCCTAGTGCCATGCTTTACAACACCTCCACTCTTTTCTGATGTTGGGGTGGGGGTGTGTCCAGCAAAAATATTACCACGCTGCTTTCTGATCAGCCAGATTTATACCTTCTGAGCTGAGCATTCACCAGATCCATTATTTCTATTAGTCCAGACAACCTCTGCAATGGGACAAAGCGTATCATTAGCAGTTCAAAAGGCAAGTGGTATTTAGGGTTAGTGAATATTTTTAGGGTTTTAGGAGTATTTTGGATTTAGGACAGAGGAAGAGAGGGAATTTCAGATTTTAGGTGTGGCACCGGAGGTAGCCACCCCTACTCCTTGGTCACGCACATGGACAGGAGTGTCAGCAGAACCGTGTGTCTGCTGCAGCCTCTGTGTGTTTATAAAGACTCGATTAATTATAGTCCCTTTAGTCCACCCCATCACCTGCGTCATCAGTTCACCTTTATTTCAGGCTTCAGTTATCATGACCCTTCTAGATCCTCCGAGCAAAAAAGTGTTGAACGTTAGGCCTGTTGGGAAAAGTACGCTCCATAAGACCTTTTAATCCTGGTTTATTCTTCCCGTGGAACAGGGTCTGCAAAACCAACTTGCACTCATTAGTCATTTCTTCACAGAGCCAAGAGTTCTTTTTTATAACCTTTAACAGCGACAGTGCGATGGAGGCACCAGCCCGCCTCCCCTTGTGCACAAGCTTGCAAATCTAAAATAGGACCTTAATGAAAAAAAATTTAAACATTATAACTCTGCAGTGTATGTCACTATGATATACTGAATGCAAAGCAGCTGTTCCTAACAGATTTGGCATATAACAGGGGTAACGTAATTTTACACAAATCATTATGTTCATTATATTAAATTAATAGATTAAAATTAGACAGCGATGTTTTTTAAGACCATCTTACCCATAGATCCCTTTATCCTTATATTCTAAGGTTTGGGGTTTTTTCTCCTCAGTATTCTGTGCAGAGCGGACATAAATGCCCGGATCACTAGGAGTATAAGCCCCTAAATTCATGGCTGTTGAGCCTCTTCCAATATAAGCATGTGATGGAAAGGTACTTAAGGGAAATAGAAAATGACATCATTTTTTTCCCCGATCTTTTGAAGAGTGAATTTTTTTTTTCCTCATCCTACAGGAACAGATTCTGGACTCATTTTTCCTACTAAAGGCTTTAAAGTCTAAAATTCATCAAACATCTTGTCCTCAGAGACAATGTCATCCAAGTTCAAAGGATCTATAGCCCTGCAAAACTGATGTCTTATTTCAGAGCTAATGCCTTTGTTTTCATTGAATGTTAAATTTCATCAAATTAAGCCACTGCTTACACTTTCTATAAATGTGAAAAAAAATAGAAAACAGAACCAAACGTCTTGAGTCTCTGAAGAAGTGCACACATATGCACACATACAGAAGTACATATATATCATATACAATCCATTGGTATGTTTTTCTGTCTAAGATTTTTCCAGGGTAGATTTAGTGTAGATTATAGGGCTTTTCATATATTTTTTGAAGAGTCTTTGAGCTGAAAATAGTAGTCTTTCAAGGCGTTTGTTTTAATGAACATCATTATAATTAAGAACATGCTTTTCATAACTAAATATAAAATGAATTTTTTTCAAGTAAAGTCTGGGTCTGATTACTGATGGAGGAACTTCAAGATCTTTTTTTGCTAAGCATTTCAACATTCATTCAGAAAAATGTCAAGATAACAGACTTTAGCATGTAATTTTGGTGAGTCATGTTTTTTTCTGGTATTTTATCACTTCAGTTTTAATATCCAGTTCAAACAAGAAACTTTGAATAAAATAAGAATACTAATGAAAATGAAGCAGTCATATGCTACTTCCATACTTCCACAGAATTAAGGATCTTCCAAAAATTGACCCATAGCATCTTCCTTCATCTGTATCTGATACAGAGCAGTAGTCTTTGATTTATTAGTTAAATTTGAGAAGTTGAGAGTAATTTCTTTCCAAAAGTCAGTGTATCTGCCACTCCTGCTTTGGTCTAGAAGGAATTTACCTTATCTAACTCAAGTTCTTTCAACAACAGGTGAAACTCAGATGCTATAAAGAGGTTTATAAATTCACTAATCTGCCACTGAACTATGTTCTAACTAGAAGCCATAAACAATGATAACGAATGGGATTTTCGCACCAATTTAAGTGTCAAGTCCCACTATTTTTTAGTATGCCACTATACATGATGTATGCCATTATCTTAATAAGTTATTTTTTGCACAACTGTGTATTAAACAGGATATGATCAAGGAAAGCAGGAAGCACAATCAACCATTAGAGTCCAGAAACCAAGTGTGAGGTCTCAAAATGCACTTTAACACGACTTCGTAATCAGTAAAACTGAAATACCTGACATCAGGGTGGTGAACCACAGAAATCAAGTTGTGTCCTGAGGTTCTCTGCTGGGTGAAGAGGAGGTGAGGCACACCAAAAGCAGGCTGCACCGCCAGTGGAGGGAACTAGGCTTCAGCAGGGCTTTCCACAACCCCTGTGCTGAGCAGAGTTCCCTAAATTTACCAGTGAAAAATGTCTCTAAACTTTTTGCCAGTTTCTGCTGGGCTCAATGGCTCTGGCACACTTGGCAGCACACCTCTCCAGGCTGAAGCTCTGGTGTTACCTGTCCATCACTCCCCACCATAGCTCAACACAATTGCAGCTGTTGACTAGCATCTATTTATAAAAAATCTATTTATAAAAAATCTATTTATAAAAAATGGAAGAAACATGGAATTCCCTTAGGCTGACAATGGTGTAATATGCAGAGATCCTCCTCCCAGGTCTGTGCTTTTCTTAAGCCACGTGCTCCACCACGCACTTTTCTGCCAGAATAACTATCATTGCTCCACTTGCTGCTGGCTTTTATCAAAGGAGGTTTTCTCAATACTTGCTTTGACTGGGCTGCTTGGGAGACCAAAGCACTGCTTTGGTCCTGGATCATGAAGGGTCAACCCTTCAATCCCCCATTCTAGAGGGTGAAACCTTCTCCAATCTGATGTGTTGAAGAACTTTTAAGATGGCCTACTGTAAAGAAATGTATGTTATTAACAATTATATTTACCCCTCGCTCATAATTTCTATATTTTCTAGCTGTCAGATCAAACCCATTTTTACAGTCTCAGTGACAGAGAAACTCAGCTGTAGAATCAGGAAAAAATAACCCTTTCAGAGGCAATTAAGAGAACTCAGAGGCAGGCGAATCAGGACTTTCACTCACAGACAATTTCTCTAAGGAGACCTTCACCATATTTTTCTCTGGAGGACACAGCAGTCCAGGAAAGTTTAGGAACATCCTTAAAAAGAAACCTCCACACATTCGCAAGTTACCCAGTTGCAAGCTGTTGTTCTGTCTAAGAAGGTAAGAACTGGCAGAATCTCTTGTCTCTTGACCACATTGGTATAAATTTGGTATCTCACACAAGAGCATCTGGGCATTTTGCATAAAGTTTCAGCTAAGACATTAAAGCTACTTCTATGTCCTATCTGAAGGATGAATATTTCTGAAAATTTCCTTTCACGTCACAGGTGGAAATTCAAATAAAACACTCGTTAAAAAGAAACACAGTGTCAATATGCATGAGGTATGCCAGACATACCTCACTGCTAAAATAGAAAATATATTCTAGGCCTGTTTCTGTTGAGATTCATTAACGACATTTTAATAGTTCTTAACATCTCATGCTCAAGTATCAGTGTGAGCTTCATGGACGTCCTGCAGACAGCCTTGCAACCACCACCCCACATCGTGCTCTCTCCCAGACACTAAACCCAGGCACCAGGAAAATTTGCAAAGTTGCAAGTTGGACCCTTGAGGTTCTATCCGTACTCTATTACCACAAACATACGGTAACACCTGTCCCACTGAAGACGGTCTCTCCAGTAACGGGCATCTTGCTCTGTGTTGTAATAGGTGAGACCATGAGCTATGCTGCAGTCTGTAGGGGTATCTACACAATCTATACTCCACCAGGCGGGTGGCATCCCAGACGGCATAATTCCTTTCAAGCGGCAGTGGTATCTCTAACGTTCAGACGCTTTCTTTCTTTCAGAACGGGCTTCGTTATGAAGAAAGAATTGGAAAAGTTTCCATATCTATCTTCATATTTATACCTGGCAGTGTGATGATAAGACTGTCATTTGCTTTTATTTCAAACGAAGGGTTTGCAGTGCTGCTTGCCCCCATGCTTATTTCAGAAGCCTGTGTAAATCTTGCCCCACATGGGAGTCATTTTGAACGTATTAAATAATGATTTTTCTATGTCTGTCCCACTTTGATGTAGCCTCCTAGGAGAAAGAACTATCCTGGATATACGACTTGGTCATGTTTTAACAATTTGATGATCTCTTCAAAATCCTTCAATAAAATGTAAGTTTAAGGAAAAAAAAAAAAATACTATCTGCACTTAGCTCTGTTGATAAGAAGCCCTGTCCCCCACAAATTATAATGCAACAAATTTTTGAACGTATACTTTAAATTCACAATGCGTTTCCTATTTTTAAAGCTATTTTTTATCATTTGATTAATTGCTTAAAACTGTACACAAAGATAAAGGGAACTTTGAAATTCATACCTTGGAGTATTAACATGTACTCAGGACTAGATGTAAATGTCAGAGAGAAAAAAGATCTAATGAACTCTTTATTGGTGAAATACTGTATTGCAGCTGCCTAGAATTTTAAATCGTTTGTAGCTAGCTCCAAAGCAAAATAACTACAGAAGTTTACTTACAGCGTGGACTCTCATTCAGCATTTCTAATGTCTTCTCTTCCAGGGTGGATGGAAGCCATTTGTTTTGCTAGAAGTTGCAGCTACTTCATTTTGTTGAAGTTTAGTTGATCCTTTTAACGTTAGCAAAATGTCCAGAAAAAAAAAAAAAGAAAAAAAAGTGCAACCACAGAAGTATTTTTCTGTCTAGAAAATTACACGACCATAAGTTTTCCTTTTCCCTGATGTCTTCTCTGCCATAATAATGGCTTCAGGATTTAAATCCTTTGCTGCTATTGTGACTTCAAAGCCTTAAAACTGCAATTGAATGAAGTAGTTCATCTGTCATTATTCAAATATGAAGCAATTATGATGAAATAAAGATAGAATTCCATTGAGAAATACCCCAATCAATTCTCACTTATATTTAACTAGAAACATAAAACGATGCTTAGAAGAGTAAGTTTAGGTAATAAAAACTTGGAATATAAAAAGTATGAATTACTGATTTATAACTTATTCATTTCTGACTAAGCCTTCTAAATATATTTCACAAATATTGACAAAAGTTTAAGCTTACAATGCAAGACTGTCTCTCAGCCGGTCTTACAGAGTGACTAGCTTTTCCGAAACATATTTTCATCAGTTTGAGTGCCCAGAGGTTCAGATGGGAACCTGCTGAGATTTTTAAGGGTCTCTGAGCAGGTCAGCTCCCTCTGAAATATTTCAGATCATGACATATTAATTGCATCCGGAACTAGAGGGTTTTATAAGTGAGTGTATGAAATAGCACACCTACCTCGGCCACGTCTTCATTATATTGCTGCCACTGCTTTGATGTCTACACGTCCCGTGAGGCCCCTCTGTGGATTTAGCCCTAGATGCTTATTATCACCTTTCTGACCACAACCAAGGCTCATCCCTACCCCTGGGGCTAGAATTTCACGGGGAATTCCCACCTGTACTCAGTTGTACCTGGAAACCTGATCACAACATCAAGTAACATAGCTTAAAAAGTTAATTATTTTGTTTCTTTTTCTTCCAGCCTTCCTTTCTTAGAACTTAACATATTGCAGGGCCAGATTAGGTTGGGTTTTTTCTCCCTTTCTTTCCCTTTTCATCGTTCTTTCTTAATCTACCCATGTATTTATTTTATCTGCTGATAAAATGGAAGGAAGGTGGATTCTGCAGTAGTCAGACCAAGGGCTCCCAGTGTTTTGCATCTCAAGCTCTCTGAATGGGTCGTGTCCTTCGCATTCTTAAACATGCAACAAGCTCAGGTTGTAAAATAACTATATGTCATACGTTTTTTTCACTCAGAGTGTACTGTTATTTTGGAAAACAGAAACATCCTTTTCTGCTTACGGAAGAGGACTTTGCCTTCTCTTGTGTCTTTCCATGACAAAACAGGGGAAAAAATACACAAATGGATCCTATAGCATTTTTCCCTCGTGTTTTCAACAGTTGCAGTGAGTTTAAGAGATCTGTACAGTGTGAAATTGTGCTGTGCTGAGAAAGATCACATACAACCAGGGATCTACATATTCATGTTTATCTCCTTTCATTTTGTAGGCATTTTATCACTCTACCTGGGTATCAATTTTCTGTCATCTACAGACACTCATGTCTTGCGGTTTAATTTGAAAAATGTAATTTCTTCAGACAATCCAAGAACTAAATGTTATCACAATTAGAAAGCAGTAGTACTTAATACTGAATTTTAAATCAGAGATGTAACTAGCAAGAAGCATTTGGGGTATATACAATTAATTATTTCATACATAATTATTCCTGATATTACTCTAACTGTGATAACTTAGAGCATTTGAAAAAGCAGACTGTAATATTCTTTTTCTTTTTTTTTTTTTTGCACAGAAGCTCTTTCACTTGATATTCTTTCACTAAATAATATGTAAAATACTGACACCTAATGTTAACTTTCAGTATTATTCATTTTGCAAAACTTTTACTACAAATAGGGAAAGACCGTGTGAAACCCGTGCTTATGCTGCAATTTTGTTTCAGTAAAATGTAATATAGCCTTCCCTCACCTTTTGGAAATCATCTTCTGAATCTATATATATGCCCATAAAAGCAAGGAGCTTTCATGTTTATCTTCACAACTCATAGGTAAAAGAGAGTAGTTCAGAAAAGTTGAAATAAGTGAGGTTTGATGCACTGAATTTAATCAAATCCATCCAATGGAACACAAATGCTTATTCAGAAAGTCAGTATTTGTACCTGTAGCCGGAAGTGTTACTAAAATATAAAACACAAACATTTATTAATAATCTGTTATCTTTCAAAACCTGGACCGTACAGATTCAGTAAGTACTTTATCTACCCTACCTGGTTCACTTCCTCAATCAAAGACACAAGGAATTGTTTTCACAGTTTGTGAATTTAATGCAGATGTCAAACTGTAACCTCAAAATTCACTGTTTATCTCCCTGTAACCTCCAAGACATCCAGTCCAAACCTGATGTCTAGTGCTACATAGGAAGAGATTTCGAGGTTCTTACTCTTCCTGGGTTTACCGAGGTCCAGCTAATGTCAAAATAAGATATTTCATAGTATGACCTAGTCTCGTATCTGGATTTATATTAAGCTTGGCTAACTCATAGGGAAGACATAAGTGACTGTTAGCCAGAGCTGAACAGCAGCACAGGTGCTTCAAAGGTACTGAGTTAAAACCCTTCTCAATAGTGTGGACCATCACAGTTTTATATTCATCAACAGTCACTTTATGGAAAGCGGTCCTTTTCTGAGATCGGGTCGCTTGACAGATGAAAGTAGCTGTGCTGCAGATGCAAGTACAAAAATAAAACCGCAGCCACTGAAATACAGATACCTGGTCTGCAATACAATGACACAGCCTCAGCTGAATTAAAGAGCGATGATGTCAACGTAATCAAAACCTCTTGAGTGAGCCAGAGCTTTCCAACTGATTAAGAGTCCTGTGCTATTCTTTATAACAATATTCTAGTTTAAGAAGCTGTTCTTACTCTTCACAGGTGCTAAAAATACCAATAAATGCTTTATTTGCAGTTCTTTCAGCTTTTCCTTATGTATTACAACCAATTAAATAGGTATCACTGCAGCAGGGATTTTAAAACTACCCTTTTTTTTTCTTTTTTTTTTTTTAAATTTTAGAGCACAGGTAGACACTGTGAAGTCCCTTGGGTTTCCCTGGGCAGCAGGAGATGCTCAAAGAGTGCGAAAATCCCAACCAGTCAAAATGCCCTTGAGCCAAACCAGTTTGGAGTAGTCCTCACTTCTTCCCTCAAATGCTTTTTCACCCTTAAAATGGAATAAAAAGAAGTACTACCAGAAGGAATTTTGTAAGTGTTTCATACCAAAACTCAGCCACATTAAGTATCATCAGAGAGCAAGTTTTAGTTGATTCTTGAAAAAGGGTACATGCTGAATAGCTACAGACGTAGGAGCTTCATTGCCATTTATGCCAAGGTCTTATTTATGTCTTAAAACAACTCCAGGTGAAGTGTTGGTTAAATGTAAGCAGTTTTTCTTCATTGCTCTTAGCTGTCTAGTGTAAATCTCTGTAAAAATTTGGGTCACACTCTAAGTTAACAATGAGATATTTTGCTGCTGCTTAACCAGTTCAGAGTTCATTTTGCCTAATCTGAAATAAGCCTTGTTAAAACCGCAGTAAGTGCTCACACAGCCCTTCACACTGGCTTACGCAAATTTAAAATTGTTCTCAGCTTTCTCAAGCATATCATCTCCAAGATGACTACCCAAAAAGATAAAGAGCAAATGTTTTGTTTTAGCCAACTGTATCACACCAAAGAAGGTATCTGCAATGTAAATTAATTCTTCAATTAAATCATTAATTAAACAAGAACTTCAAAATGTTGGGCCCTTTGAAAAATCTAGTAGGCAGCAGTTAACAGTTTTTAAACAACTAATTGTTCAACTTCTACTTTTCAAGTATACCATGTACTTTAAATAGAACTGATAAATTAAAAATGTAAATTGGACTGTATCTTTTAACTGTTGGTGATTTGTCTATTTTCCACTTTTTATTATGCATCATTTTTATAATAAAGAAGGGATTTTTTTTTTCATTCCTGTTCTAGTTGATAGCAATTCTTCCATGCTTCTCAAAGCTAATGTAATAAAACTACATAAAATGTTTAAGAAAAGCCCCATTAAAATATACAAAGCATACTAATTCATGAAGTCAAAGTCACAGCAAAGTGGAAATATGAGCTTTAATAAAACTATGTCTGTTGTAAATAACTATTCAAGCACAGTCATTTTTTTGCAAATTGCATGGGATATAGCTCAGTCTACTTGAAGCAAAGAATCACTCAGCGGGATAAATGCATCTTAGTCAGAAATAGATTAAAAGATACAGCTGAGCCATCAATAAGAACCAGATAGCGCAGTATTGTTTGCTGTTTGTTTTGAAGATGTAATTGCAGATCCCAGGATTTCAATAAATCTGTGCACATCATGGAAAGAATTGTAGAGAGGAACTGGGGCAACGCGAAGAGCATTTGGTTCTCGCATGTCACACTGCAAAATAGAAAGGGAATGCTTAGTAAATTCAGGTCACTTCATATTTCTTTGTCAGGCTATATTTTTAAATGTCATCCTCATCTTCATGGAGTTACAGCAAGGAACAATGACTGAACTGACAAGGCAACAGACAGAAAAATTTTGGGACTCCTAAGAAACGACTGTGAGGAGCAAAATTATGAAGAACGTAGCAAGGAAAGTGGCGTGTTGCCTAAAAAAGGATGCAAGAATTAGGATGGTTAGGACTCCAGCAGTGCTACTGAGGGCCTCCAAACCAGCTACATAACCCCATAACTTACTTGAGCGCCTACAGCAACCCATAGTTGAAGGGGAACACAGGTGACAAAGAAGCCACCACAAAACAGAAACATACCAGTATAGAATCATAGAATGGTTAGAGTTGGAAGAGACCTTAAAGATCATCTAGTTCCAACCCCCTGCCATGGGCAGGGACACCTCCCACTAGACCAGGTTGCTCAAAGCCCCATCCAGCCTGCGCTTAAACACTTCCAGGGATGGGGCAACCACAGCTTCCCTGGGCAACCTGTCCCAGTGTCTCACCACCCTCATAATTAAAAATTTATTCCTGATATCCAACCTAAATCTACCCTCTTCCAGCTTGAAAACATTGCCCCTTGTCCTATCACTACATGCCCTTGTAAAAATTCCCTCTCCAGCTTTCTTGTAGATCCCTTTCAGATACTGGAAAGCTGCTATAAGGTCTCCCCACAGACTTCTCTTCTCCAGTCTGAACAACCCCAACGCTCTCAGCCTGTCCTGATAGCAGAGATGCTCCAGCTCTCTTATCACCTTCATGGCCCTCCTCTGGACTCGCTCCAACAGGTCCACGTCCTTCTTATGCTGGGGGCTCCAGAGCTGGATGCAGTACTCCAGGTGGGGCCTCACCAGAGCAGAGTTAGAGGGGCAGAATCACCTCCCTTGACCTGCTGGCCATGCATCTTTTGATGCAGTCCAGGATACGGTTGGCTTTCTGGGCTGCAAGTGCACATTGTCAGTTTATGTTGAGCTTCTCATCAACCAACGCTCCCAAGCCCTTCTCCTCAGGGCAGCTCTCAATTCATTCTCTACCCAGCCTGTATTTGTGTTTGGGTTTGTCCTTACCCACGTGCAGGACCTTGCACTTGATCTTCTTGAACTTCATGATGTTGGCATGGGCCCACCTCTCAAGTCTGTCCAGGTCCCTCTGGATGGCAGCCCTTCCCTCCAGTTTGTAGACCACTCTACACAGCTTGGTGTCATTGGCAAACTTGCTGAGGGTGCACTTGATCTCACTGTCCATGTCGCCAACAAAGGAGTCCAGGAAAGCCGGACATTCTTCAAGAAGGAAATCTTTAAGGTGCAGGAGCTGGCCATCTTAATGTGTCATAAGATGATCTGGTGGGGAAGAGGACTGGCCTGGCTAAACCAAGAGCTTTGGCTGGAACTCAGGAAGAAAAGGAAAGTTTATGGCCTATAGAAGAAGGGACAGGCGACTCAGGAAGACTACAAAGATTTTGTGAGGTTATGCAGGGAGAAAATGAGAAGGGCCAAAGCCCAACTAGAACTTAATCTGGCTACTTCTGTAAAAGACAATAAAAAATGTTTCTATAAATACATTGACAACAAAAGGAGGACTAAGAAGTATCTCCATCCTTTATTGGATGTGGAGGGAAACATATTGACCAAGGATGAAGTAAAAGCTGAGGTACTTAATGCCTCTTTACCTCAGTCTTTAATAGTAAGACCAGTTGTTCTCTGGGTACCCAGCCCCCTGAACTGGACAACAGGGATGGAGAGTAGAATGAACCCCCCATAGTCCAAGAGGAAATGGTTAGCAAGCTACTACACCACTTATACACGCACAAGTCTATGGGGTCGGTTGGGATCTATCCAAAGGTACTGAGGGAGCTGTCAGAGGTGCTCACCAAGCCACTTTCCACCATTTATCAGCAGTCCTGGCTAACCGAGGAGGTCCCAGTTGACTGGAGGTGAGCAAACGTGATGTCCATCTACAAGAAGGGCTGCAAGGAGGATCTGGCGAATTACAGGCCTGTCAGTCTGACCTTGGTGCCAGGGAAGATTATGGAGCAGATCATCTTGAGTGCCATCATGTGGCACATACAGGACAACCAGGCGATCAGGCCTGGTCAGCATGGCTTTATGAAAGGCAGGTCCTGCTTGACTAGCCTGATCTCCTTCTATGACAAGGTGACCCACCTAGCATATGAGGGAAACGCTGTGCATGTTTTTTACCTGGACTTTAGTAAAGCTTTTGACACCGTTTCCCACAGCATTCTCCTGGAGAAACTGTCTGCTCATGGCTTGGATGAGTGTACACTTCTCTGGGCAAGAAACTGGCTAGATGGCGAGGCCCAAAGAGTTGTGGTGAATGGAGTTAAATCCAGTTGGTGGCTGGTCACAAGTGGTGTTCCCCAGGGCTCAGTATTGGGGCCATTTCTCTTTAAAATCTTTATCAATGACCTGGATGAGGGGATCAAATGCACCCTCAGTAAGTTTGCAGATGACACCAAGTTGGGAGGGAGTGTCGACCTGCTTGAGGGTAGGAAAGTTCTACAGAAGAATCTGGACAGGCTGGATTGATGAACTGAGGCCCGTGGAATGAGGTTCAAGAAGGCCAAGTGCCAGGTCCTGTACTTGGGTCACAACAACCCCAGGCAGCGCTGCAGGCTAGGTGAAGAGTGGCTGGAAAGCTGCCCAGCGTAAAAGGACCTGGGGTTATTGGTCAACAGTCGGCTGAATATGAGAGCCAGCAGTGCGTCCAGGTGGCCAAAAGGCCAACAGCATCCTGGCCTGTATCAGGATTAGTGTGGCCAGCAGGACTAGGGCAGTGATCGTCCCCCTGTATTCGGCACTGGTGAGGTCCCACCTCAAATGCTGTGTTCAGTTTTGGGCACCTCACTACAAGAAAGACATTGAGGTGCTGGAGCATGTCCAGAGAAGGGCAATGAAGCTGGTGAAGGGTCTGGAGCACAAGTCTTATGAGGAGTGTCTGAGGGAACTGGGTTTGTTTAGCCCAGAGAAAAGGAGGCTGAGGGGAGACCTTATCGCTCTCTACAACTACCTGAAAGGAGGTTGTAGCAAGGTGGGGGTCGGTCTCTTCTCCCAAGTAACAGGTGATAGGAGAAGAGAAAATGGCCTCAAGTTGCACCAGGGGAGGTTTAGATTGGATATTATGAGAAATTTCTTCACCGAAAGCATTATCAAGCATTGGAACAGGCTGCCCAGGGAAGTGGTGAAGTCACCATCCCTGGAGGTATTTAAAAGACGGGTAGACGTGGTGCTGAGGGACATGGTTTAGTGGTGGTTTTGACAGTGTTAGGTTGATAGTTAGACTCGATGATCTTAAAAGTCTCTTCCAAGCAAAATGATTCTATGATTCTACGTTAAACAGCACTGATCCCAGTACTACAGGCGTAAGTAATATCACAGGGCTTGCAGTATTTTTCTTCTCCCCCCGCCCCCCGTGAATTAGAACATCTTACTGAATAGAATAATCTCATATTTGAAGCATATTACTGCATCGTGAAGGCAAGCCAACAGTGTAAGGCCCCGTGCCCTCTTAAAAGCAGCAGTTCCTGGAATTCCCTGGCAGCACCAAAACAGCAGCATATTTAGCCTAGAAGAGTTGCCCTTTGGGGACACAAGTCACCAGCAGAAATAAAACTCATATATCATTTATATGGCATTACGCTATCAGCCTCACCTCCCAGCACTTCCAAATCACCAAATATATAGCCTTAAATTTATTCTTTTCGAGCAGCGTTCACTGATAATGGTGTCATTGCATGGCACTGTCATTCAGTGGCCTGTTTTTCTGAGTGCTAAAACACATATCTAAGGAAATGACAGCTTTTTAATTCCTCCACCTTGATGCCTCGCAAAGACCAAGGATTTGGCCATTTGCAGATCAGGAAAGGGAACAGTGGAGGTTCAGAGCTCCTTGTCAGCGTTGGGCTGTAGGTGTGCAAGTTGTGGCATTGAGGATGGTGAGCACCCTTGGAGCTCTGCTGGCTGCCAGCACCCTGAGGTGGCACAGACCTCTTCTTTGTGGTCTCTGGCTTCATGCCTGGACCCACAAGCAGGGGACCTGGACAAGCACACTGAGCAGGCGAAGCCTGTGCAGGCAGTTCGTTGCACTGGACAGCTCTGACATACTCATATTTGTGTTTTTCCAGTGATTTGGTTTTTTTCTTTTCTTCCTATACCTTTCCTGTTCAGACCATCAGCTTCAGGTCCATAATTCGTCCCACCCTAAAGTACCCATAAAGCATCTCTAACCTCAGTAGCGGCTCCTGCGTGCTACTTGCAGAACTACTGGAAATAAATCAGTGGAGAAAGGACAATATACAGACTAACAAATAATTTACAAAATAACTCTACTTATTTGATTATTTACAGAAGTAAAGATTGAAGACGCTATGTAAGCACTTTTCATCATTCCCAGTCTTTTTTGGCCTTATACAAGACTATATTTACAAAAAAGCAGAATTATTACTTTGTTATGGTATAGGTTCACAAAACAGTGCATAAGAAGATGAAGTTTGATTTACTCACAGCTACTCCCCTCTTCTCC
Organism: Burhinus oedicnemus; assembly: GCA_008921705.1. Taxonomy (NCBI): domain Eukaryota; kingdom Metazoa; phylum Chordata; class Aves; order Charadriiformes; family Burhinidae; genus Burhinus; species Burhinus oedicnemus. The sequence goes on along the minus strand of VFFE01007179.1, from coordinate 1,776,037 downwards.
AGCTCTTTAAACACAGATTTGATTGGAAGGGAAAAAGATAGCGTGAGTTGGCATCCCCTTTCCTCAATCTGAGATGGTGTGATTATTTTTACGAAGGGCTTCTCTGGATTTGTTTTATCCTCATTGTAATAATGTTTTATCAGGTATTCCAAGTAACCGGTGAGTAGCACAGATTTCCTTCTCAATGCTCTCATTGTAGTTTGACCAAAAACCTGTAATGATTTTAAATCATTAGAATGATATCATGTTGCTATAGAAAATAAAAAGGAAGTAAGGAAGGCTAAAAGGGTAGCAGATTTCTCTATACATTATCACTGGAATCAAGTGGTAAAATCAGATAGACATTATACATAAACATGGCAGGACTGGGCTTTTGAAAACACAAGATAACGTTATTACTTTAAATAATGAAAGACTCAATTTCTGTCTACTGTTAAAAAGTTTTACACACATCTGTATCTGCATAAATGAACTTGCACACAAAAACAGTTTGCTATGAGAGCATTCATGTGCATATCTGAAAAGGATCCATAAGTTCTCTACACATGCAACAGGGCTGCATGAAACTCAAACTCACGTACAAGTTTTTCCTTGTAGGTACCTCAAGTAACAAAATCCTAGGGTCAAGACTGAACCATCATGACTGATTTACAAATTCTTGTCTTTGAAAACACAAAATTTATACTAACGTATTGACTTTACTGCTTTAAGTCCTTTACAGGCTCTTTCTTTTCTAGTCCATATCAAGAAAAAATATTCACTTGATTCTGGCTTAGTAGCTTTATGGTCTTACACACTTACAAAGACTGGTGAGCTGCAGAAACTCAAAGCATCATAAGACATGCAAAAGTGATTGCTTTAAAATGGCAGTGCTATTTTGCTACCCAAACAAGAACAAACAATGTGGCAGAAGAGTTTGGGAGCAGGAGAAGGCGAGACAGCTTCTGCTTGTGCTCTGGAAAGGCTCAGTTACAGGGAATAATGGAAAATGTGACCCCGGAAACAACTGACCCTTGCCCTTCCTCAAACCCTCCCTTTTCTCCTTCCCTCCTTCAGGGAGCTTCAGGGAAAAAGGACAAGATATAGACAGGCAAGTACCCAACAGTCACTTCAAATCAGATCCTGGCACATAAATGCAATATCGCCGTTCATGGGCAATTATGCCTCCGCTGACTGCAGCTGCAAAATCAGAGGCAAGGCGGAGGTCCTGTATGAAAATCCTTGATCTTCACTCTCAAGAAATCACTGCTCCACACTGAAGGAGTAACACTTTTAAGATTACTTATATCATAACCTGGAAGAGCGTATAAAGAGGTAACCGAGAAATCCTACTCAACACAACAGTCTGGTTTCCAGCAGCACCTGGAAATCCCTCCTTTGCAGAATATCCCAAGTATTACTCTGTGATACTATCACAGCCACTAGATGCTGCACAAAACCAAAGGGTCATCAAGCATTGGAACAGGCTGCCCAGGGAAGCGGTGGAATTGCCATCCCTGGAGGTATTTAAAAGCCAGGCAGACGTGGTGCTGAGGGACATGGTGTAGTGGTGGTTTTGGCAGTGTTGGGTTCATGGTTGGACTCGATGACCTTAAAGGTCTTTTCCAACCTAGATGATTCTATGATTCTATGTTTTTTCTGTGGAACAAAACATGGCTGCTGTTAGACAGACTTTGCACAGACACAGTGCCGTCACAGAAATGAATGTGACAGGGACCAGAGCCACCAGCAGTCACTGCTTGTACAGGTCAACAAAAATCTAGAGGTGCTTCCCTCACCGCACAGGCAAGCAGAGCGTGCACACGACTGTTCAGCACATCACTGGGGGTAAAATGGAGACCTGCCTCCTACACCTCTGGGCTTTGCAGCGATACGAGGGATGGATCTCCTTAGGCTGCTTGCAAAAATCTGTTTGCTCAGGCTTTGTGCAAGGAATATTTGGTCTCCTGTGTGAAATTTTTGAAAAAGATCTTTTAAATGTGGCTGTAGAGCGCTCCCCTTTTTTCCATAAAAGGGAGCAGCTACCACCATAACAGTCACTTTAAGCATTATTGAGGAATAACGTGCATTAACACTTGCAGTTTTCATTGTTTCCATTGGAAACACTGCCTTCTGCTTAATGTGTCCCAGTGAAGGTGGCATGCAATTTCACTAGCCATCTCTTGCCAGACGTGAAAACTATTTTGTTTCCCACTGTATTAGAGCAATTAGCACTGGGAAATCCTGGCTGTGCCAAAAGGTAATGCAGGCACGGAAAGGGGAGGCGATGGAAACGGCTCAGCCCTCATTGTTCCAGGCTCCCTGCAGTGGGCTAAATGACATCAACCCACACAAACTGGAGCACTGACAATCTGGGTCATAGCAGAATAGCTTTCAGCTTATCTCGAAGGTCACATAAAGTTTAAAAAAATATATTGGATGTTTAAGGACTAACAAAATAAATTGCCAGGCAGAACAAGAAGCATTGCTGTGCCCTTTGCAGTCCTTCAGCGTTGCATGGAAGCTGGAAAGAGCACAACTGGCAGTTTTCTGACTTTGTTTGCTTAAGATACTGGTTTTTTCAGCAAATAAAGAGGGACATACAGCGTATGGACACTGCTCTTTGTTCCAGCATCAGCTTTGCCATGACACTAGCATTAATAGAATGCTAGCAGAAATAAATTTCACCCATTTATGCTGATGGCAAAATCTTGCTAACGAAGGCTGGCTTGAAAAGCAGCTTAGGAAAAAAATCTAATATAGTAACATGTGTAGCATGTGGTAGGGAAATCTATGTAAAACCATCCTTTTCAGCCCCAAAGACCTAGAGTCCTGCATTTCAGGAGTGAACCATCTGTAAGAGAAATGCTGCTACGCCTGGATATGAAACGCAACATGATACAAGGTGTTTGGAGGAGAGCTGCATGCCTTCAGACAGGGCTGAATCATGCTCTCCCAGGTGGACCACAGGGCTTTCGGCACATGGGTCACCCCTTACTAGCCAGGAAGGGACCAGCTCTGTATGGCAGGACTGCCCTTTCCACAGCCGCAATCTCAGTGATTCGTATAGAGATGGGTCAGAGATGGAGCTCTACTCCTTTGGCCACCAACAAAATAATGAAGACACAACTTAAAACCCAGTCTGGAGCTATACCACACTCATGAATTCCCCTTTTAGGAAGCATTCACAGACAGCTTCTGTCTTTTCTGTTTGTAATGAAAGGGACTACAATGGAGGACAGGTTCCCAGGGCCACTGGTTGACTTTAGCCTGCAGGACACCCAGTGGCCACATCCATTTTCTTTCGTAAACGAGCTAAGTCTGTTTTGTCCAGGCAAATATAGGTAGAAGCAACTCTGGATGCAACTTTTGAGAGTTACGTGCTTCCTTCCCTAGAAAGATCTCTAACGGCATCCTATGCATGAGTTGCACTGAAGCAAGCCCTGAATATCTCTATGGGAAAAGCCGCTGTTTGTAGTGAGCCACGAAAAGCCGGGACAAACACGGTGGTAGCGGCCAGGCTCGGAGGTGCAAACCTCGTGTATAGTGGGTCCAACAGCAAACTTTGTGAGAACAGTGAAGGGATGAGTGTATTTATTAAAGGTCTTGGTCTCTCAGGCTTGTGGGGTTATTTTGGTTGCTTTTCATTCCCTGCCCCCTACCCCCTTCTGCTTTTTAACTATTCTGCAAATTTTTTTAAGGGAGACAGCAATAATACACGTAACATTCCTTTAGCATTTTTATACTCTTAAATTCAGGCTCAAAGTAAAGCAATTACTTACCTCTAAACTAGCTTGCAGAGCACAGACCAGTAAAATTGGAGGATTCGATAACCGAAACCCATTAATTCCTTCACTTAGTTGTAATTCTGGAAAATGAATAACTTATATTAGTGTTTTTGATTTCTTCCTTTTAATGGATTGGACCTTATCTTGAAGTCCGTCCTCATGCAATAAAATATTTCACTAATGTGGCCTGGAGGAATCGGTCATTAAAAGGAAATAGTAATCTAGTCACAGCTAATACCGTTAACTTCGAGAGAAGCCCAATTTTATCCAGCAGAAGACCTCATTAGCAGCTTCATGGGAACTAGAGAACTGCAATTAATTTGTTAAAACCACCAAAATTAATTTGTTTAAAACCACCTTTACACTTGAATCTCTTTTCACACTGGCACAAACCAGAGAAATTCCAAGTCAGCAGAGGCACACTCGTGCAAAGCCCTGGTCTATGAGCAGGGAATCATGTTCCTTAACTTTATTAAACTGACGAGACATGTGGGAGGCAGCATATGCAGCTAAGTGTAGCTTCAGGCCACGTAGAGAAGATGCATAGACTTTAGGCTGTGAAATTTCACAAAATCTATTTAATAAATCTATAAAGCCTTGCTGTGAGTTCTGTGTCACCATTTATATTTCATGCTCCAGCACCAGAGCAAGAGGATGCTGCGGAGGAAATGCTTCTCATGCGCAGCACACTGGCTAATTTTATAATCATTGTTGCCCAACTTCTCCCCTATAAACTGCCCGTGGAAATGAATAAACAATATTGTCCTCCTCCTAACAGTATTTCAAGGCTATTTGTGTTTCCTGCTGGCTTTCCATAGCGCCATTCTCTTACATTTGGTCAGAAAACAAAGAGCAGACTGAGGTTATTAGAGAGGTGTTCTCCAGCCAAAGTCACGTCAATAGGCACTGCCACAGAAAATTAAAAATATATTAAAAACAAAACAACCAATCAAACCAAAAAGCTCCTTTCTCCTCCTGATCCCTTAGGATATTCTCTCTGCCATACTTGAAAATGCAGCTGAACAGTCTAGCTGTCAGGTTTGGAAAGGAGTCCTCATTTCATATTAGGACAACAAATATTTAGCTATTTGAGAGCAGGTTTGGTTTTGTCTTATAACCATCCTTGCTAGTGCAAGGGATTTGGAGATGCTGAAACATTAGTGGTATTTCATGACTTACGTCAGGTTGCCTTACCTTTATTTATATAATTTCTCATTAATTCCGGTGGAACTAATCCTAAAGTAAGATATTACCCATGCGAAGGATAGCAGATTCTCGCTCCTCAGACTTACGTGTTTAATTCATTGACATACTTTGAAACTTTCATCCATATTCTACATCTGCATTTTGAAGGTATTTCAGCAAAATATCTAGAAGCAGACAGTCATATCCATATGCCCAGAGACCAAATTTACTCCCACTTTTATTTTGTTAACTCCACTGCATTACGTATTTGGGATGAGTTTAGCTTAACACCTTTAACATAAGCGAGGAAATTAAAAGTTCTATCCTTTCTACTCAAACTACTATAAAAGTAAAGCTGGTTATATATAAATACATCAAATAAGGTAAAACTGAAAGTGTAAAAGTACATACTGTTTTCCATGAGGAATCGTGTTTTGAATTCATGACCCCACCAGCCGACCAGCCTAAGATTTTGTAAAGAAAATAAATTAATAACAATCTTGGTATAATACCTTTTCATTTAGGTTTCAGAGTCCAGAAATATATAAGTGAGATTAAGAAGTATATACATTTCTAATAATACACTGTATTTCTAACAATGACATAAAAGTGCAATAAATTCTATAAATAGCTACCACTAAAAATTTAATATTACTATTTGCAAATTTCTCTTTAACTACTAATGATAAAATGTCCCACATCTTTCAATTTACTATTGATTTCTAACAATATCCATTTTGTCTGAATTAATCTCACAAAACAAAAAATAGAACAGGATTATTTCCACTGGTTTTTTTCCAAGTCATTAAATTCAACCTCTCCTAAACTTAGTTTAATGAATATTGAAAGTTAAAAGGTGTTATAAAATCTGACTTAGCTTCAGCAGGCAGAGGAGCTGGTGAAGGATAACAGACAATAGGGACTCAGAGAAGGATTGTGCGAGCATTGCTTTTTCCTTACTGTGAGATGGCAATATAAATTCGGAGTAAGCTCCTGAACTCAGTTTATTTTTGAAAAAAAAAAAAAAAAATCTTCCTTTAAAATAAAACCTAAACCGGTTAAATCCAAAAATCTTTTTTTTTTAGATCTTCTTCCAAAAAAAAAATAAAAATAATTAAAGATCTATTACTTTGAAGATCATTTATCCAAGCTTTTAAATTAGGATGATATTACATTATTAACATGTTCATATTTGCTGAGGAATATGCTCAAGAACATAGTAATAAACAGTTTTCCAAAGCAGCTAGATGTACTGGATCACCCAGTGCCCAAGGCACTGCAGATAAAGTCAATATTACAAAATCAAGGAGTTTCTCCCCACCTCCCTCGGGTTCCCTCAGACCAGGACAGTTCTGTACTTCTTAACTCGGCACATGGTAATATTGGTGACAAATGACATCAGTACTACTCGAAATTTCCCGTTTAGCAATGCTACTACACTGTCAGGAAGTCACCACCTCAGAAGGACGGGAAGGAGTCTGCGGTCTCCAGGACTGAACATACTTGACACCATTTCTTCCAAGGCTTTGCTCAGTTTTCTCTATGCCAGGTAGCAGAGTTGTTAGGAGCGAAGCCTGGCAAGTATTCAAAATTTCTAATAGTAAAAAATGTGTAATAGTAAAAAAATCTACAGATCAGCCTTCCTGGAAGTAAACAAGGAAAAAGAAAGGCATTGCCCCTCTTCGCCCCCCTCTAAAGCAGGAGCACTTCTTTGCAGTATGCTTAAAAGAGCTTAGCTCTGCAGAATTAAGACCACTTTTGAGTTAAAGACTTGTTATATGAATACCATTACACCATGGTGTAAAATAAAGTACTTCATTTTTCTGTATAACAACATAGGTTTTATGTTTACTTCTATGAAAGGCTCTGAACTGCATCCGAACATAGTGTATACAGAAAAAGCACGCTTTTTTCTTTATTGCTGTGTGATGTTTTTATTATTCTAAGACCCATGAAAATCAATAGTGCAATATACATTCATTTCAAATGAGATATTACATTGCCAAAATGAATATACCCCAAATAAAGTATAATGCAGCTTCTGCCCAAGTGACTCAGTTACTGATGCTTTGAATCATAAAAGATATTCCGGCTATTTAATATAAACTGTACAATATAGAGGGAATATTTTACTATAAAACCTGAATATTGTATGTTACTACAACATGCTACTAATGCCAATGGCACGTGCATCCCATGAATTCAAAAAGTTTTAAACAGGGAAATTATCCATGGGAAATATAACATTTGGACTATTACTTTATCGCGTGGAGAAGACAATACTATGTTCTATCTGGACAACATCCTAAGTCAAAGACAAAATAAACATCAACCAGAATATTACCCAGGTAGAGCCTGACGAAAAGCATTTTTGTTGTATTTTGAATGTTCAAAACTTGCTAACTCTGAAGCTGGCTTAAAACCAGCCCTCTGCTACAGCGCCACGTTTGCAGCTCAGAAACTGAAATTTCAGAACTCTTCCAAAATGACAGAATGAAGGATTATTTTAAAGACAGTTTTAGCTGTCTTGCCCTTTCCTACCATAACTTTGACAATTTTCTTTTCCTTTTTCTTTTTTTTTTTCTCTTTTTGGCTGTGCTAGAACTTCAGAGGTGTCACTACAGGATGTGCACTTTGAGGCAGCTCTGGTCCTACACTCTCATTGATCTAATGGTCCATATGGATGTCGCACTATTTGACATTTAAGTTGACAGGCTTCAAAGTGTGGAAATTAACAAAATCTTTACAAATTAGCAATTTGCTGTTTACAATTTTCTGTGAAAATTTTGAAATGAAGGTTACCACTGCTATGCCAAATTTCAACCTGTTATGATGGGAAATAGCGAAGGTGTTAAACCCCAAACATAAGGCTTTATAAATGTTCGCTAAAAATAATAGGCAATAAAACTGCACATTAAGATACTGCAGTAAAATTTCTTATTAAAGAGTTGTTACTCTGCATGCAGAATGAGTAGTTTGAAATGCAGTCACCATTTTGACTATTCCTGCTTCAAAAACAAAGGCACCAAGATCTAAATTAATTTTGAACTCCAAACCATAATCTTCACAAAATGTATAATGTGGAAGGCTCCGAAAAGCCTTATATGATGTGCTTGTGCTTAAAAACACCTTAAAATTGTTTGTAACTGGACTCTAGAGTTACAGCATTTTCATTACAGATAAAACCCATTTTGTGAAGTATGTTAAAAATCAGTGTCTGGGGAGAAAAGGGTCTAATTTTGCACATGGTCCACTATAAACCTTTGAGAATAACGTTTTCCTGGTCCCTGCCCGTTATGCATAAATGTATCCAAACTGAGCGCTTGTCTTGTTTTAACATAGCACTAATCAAAACGGTTATCCCAGCACTGGCTGGCTTGCGGTGTGTGCCGGGATGGCATCCGGCTGCCAGTCCCGGGTACCCACAGCCCCCCACGGCCACTCAGCAGAGGTGCTCCTGGAGCCCCTCTACGCCTAGATCTCTCCATCCAGCAGCGAAAGAGAACATTAAATCCATCGCAATCATGCCAAAAAGGAGAGTAAATTAGTGCGCGATCAGCTGTGGCTTTTTCCGTGAGGCGTGCGCGTTCTTACAAACCCACTTCTGTAATAAATTTTAAAGTAGATAACATAGTATTCTATTTTATCCCTCAAACAAAACCTGTGTCCTCGTGGTTTGACAGCGCTGAGACTTTCCCAGGGAGTTCTGCAGCTTTCCAGTCTATGCACAGAAGTAGTTTTCAAATGTGACACATAAAATTTAAAGCAAACTGTTACTAGCTCGGTTTCATGAAACAAGCAGGCATATATGAAATATTGCTGAAAGGTTTACAAATTCCTTATTTTTACCCCAAAATATTCTCTTATTTTACAAATCAACGAACAAAGATTTGCTGGGTTGGAAAACGACTCCAGAAAGGAGCAGCATCTTCTCATTTAGTCATACTCTCTTTAAGGGCATTTACACCAGGGAACAACCCCTTCAATGAGTACTTTTATTTAGCTCATTTTCCTCCTTCATATCTGTGTTAGACTGAAGCGCTGGTTGTTCATAACTTGAGCCGTATCGTTTGTAGTTGCATTAATGATGCAAGAATGCGGGCTATAATGATCATGATGTATGTGCAGAGTAAACATCAAAGAAGATCCAGTTAAAGAACACAGGAAAAAATACAAAAAAATTCCTTTGACCTTTGCTTCGCAGTTACAGATGATCATACTACTCATTCATAATTTACAGCCTGCAGCAACATGGGTCTCATTTCCCTTCTCGGCAAGAAACAAAAAAGTAGCGATACAGAAAAAACAGGGAAATACTATTAATGTGGCCCAACTTTGACAATCTTGGGCAATGCGCTGGAAGTATCCTGTCATTATATTGTGTGAGAAAACATTTTACACCCATGAGAAAGCACGTTGAAAAGCTACAACAGGAACGCAGTGTGAAACTAGTAATACTTTATATTACGTTTTCCCGCTTCACTGGGCGCGGAACAGTTTGTTTTCCCTCCGTTACCAGGTCACAATACTATCTAGAAATTTCATATTTGTTACTTAGATTATCTCTACATTAGGAGCATATACCAGCAAAGCATGTTACATTTATGAGAGCATGGATTAAGCTAAATCATAACCAGGCAGTTTTGGGGTGGACTGTCCCTGCAAAGCAGCTGATGTAGCAGCTGGGTGGCAGCTAAGCCCTTCATTCACACATTGCTTTATTTTTGCAGAAAATTCCAGATGTTGGCAAAGATTTGTGTGAGTTTTCATGCTGCTGTTCCAGACATGAGTGAGAATCAGCTTTGAGGAGTTAATGAGACGAATCCCTGCTCCCAGAGTCTATGACACAGAACTCAGGCAGATGTTATGCTATGTCTGCAAAGGCAACCTCACGCAGGAGAAAGAAAGAAAGGGAGCACATCCATAGCACATTCATTCCCTCTGCTTATGCCTCACAACGCCTTTAAGACCTATAACAGACAACCAAGAGGCACAGTTCAGTCTGACATAGGCTTAGAGAACAGAAATTTAGTGTGTCTCCAATATCACTCCATTAATGGGAAATGTGTTAAATAAAAAATCCGTTAGGTCTTCTGAATTAGACTTCAAAATATGGAAAGCCTGGAGGCTGGAGTCAGCCTGAAGCTAGGAACAAACTACATCATCTGACCACATTTGACCATTGTCCTGCTGCCTAGGAGAATGTGGCGGTACCACACCAGTGGTGCCATATCCAGAGTCCAGCTCTGCCCAGTTTTCATGTTTCAAAAGGCAGGTTAAAAAAAAAATAAAAATAATAATGGTACAGCCAGCTCCTAAAGACCAAAAGTATTCCTTAACGTGCCTTACATCCATCTATGTATCTCCAGATCAGCTGAAAGTTCAGTTCCAGACCTTGACGTACATTCCTCCAGTGTCCCGGGCTCCACGTAGCACAATACAGAGAGAAAAAGTAGCTAGGACTCGGATCCTGAGCAGGAGCATCTCCTAATGCTGCTGCATTCAGACAAAAGTCAATCCCAGAAGCCAAACTCCTATAAAGAGTTGCATCACCCCCTCTAAGCCACCTTACCCTTACCCAGATTTTGGAATAGCTCTCTACAAGCTCCACACTCCACAAACAGGCTTGACAGCTGGGGCACAGTCTTTGCATTCTACTCTGCATTAATTTTATTGCAGTTTTCTAATTGCAATTTTTTTATGCCATTTTTATTGCATTAATTTTCTTACGAGCACACAAACATGATTGTGCTTCTTTGGATTCAATGCCAAAATTCAGAATAAATGGCAAGAATGACACACGCACCCCCAAAGAAAGCAGAAAAAAAACTGTTCATTGCTTTACATAGCAAATTTTTGACTCATTGACTAGAGTTTGAGAAGGAGTTTTAAATTTCTTTGCTATCACAGACTTGTCTGATCATGGAGGAGTCATATATTCTTTCCATGCCTCAAGCCCTCATGACTAGAAATGCTGCTCAGTACTGCCCTAACTCTCTGGTGAGATGCCGGAATATATTTGTTAAAATATTTTCACATACTTGGAAATGGGGACTGTGTAAGAACGGAGGAAAAGATTTCCTTGGAGTATCTTATACCGGATTTTTTGAAATACATATAGGGAAAGGGGGTTTGAAGGTATTGACTGTTGCCACTGGTTTTTCCCCCCCCCCTCTTCTCAGCCTTTCCCCACCAAACTATCCTCCTGGGCTCAAAAGTTGTTTCCAGTGTCAGGTGTCTGTTGAGTTCAGAATTTAGTATTTTTCTCGATCCGTGTCACCCAACTGGCATTTACGTCAAGGGCCGGGGAGAAGGGGGAAATCAATATTTCTATTGCTGAATTCCACATAGTGTTTTACAGCTGTGCTGAAACAAAACTGAAGCCCAAGTGGATGGCCAATGTTATTCCACTGCAACCCTATCCTCTCCATACTAGGCACCACAGCAAGTTCCTGCTCTGACCCAGGGCTCCCGTGCTGACAGCTTGCTGGAAGGGAGAAAAATATTTCACGTAATATTTGGTGTGGTGATGAGGGGTCTGTTCAATCAAAACAAAGAATAATTGAGAAGTGACTCCCAGTTTCAGCACTGAAATGCAGAATTCAAAGTTTTTAACCCTGCTGTGTAGATGAAATTCTTCATATACTGTGAAGCTGTCAGTTATGGAGCGTACTTCATAGTGTGTATACATATATATATATATGTATATACGGACTGGGATTTACATGGGGGATTAAGGGAGCCTAGCCCCTGTTAGAATCTAGCAATCCTAACTCTCACTGTCTCCTTCAGAAAACCTTGCCGAGATTGCCAGAAGCTATATTTAAAGCCTCTTTTTTTTTTCCTCCCTTATATCTATTTAGATATCCTTTATCCCAAATGGTAAGATTGGATTTCTTTCATTATTCTCTTCTGTGCAATGTCTGTTGTTAATTTTAAGTAGGGTCTGTTGTTAGAATTTGAAAAGCTTTTGAAGCCCAGGTAATTATTAGCCTCAGACTTCTGTAGTTTTGGACTTGTACATACTCTGATGCTTTCCTTACCCTTTTCAACTCATTACAAATGTTTCCTAATTATTAAGCATATGTGACTTGTGAGCAATGTCATACATTATTAATGGACCAGTCTCTTAGAACTCAGTGGAAAAAAATCAAAACTCCTTATGAAAAGTCGCTACTGTGAAAGTAGTAACTTTTCATATTTAATATCAATGAGGCTTTACTTTGTCAAAAGACCAAAGTAATATGATTGTATTAGAGGCTAATAGCATGACATTTTTCTTCTGTTAAGTAGCTTGCATTTTCAGTACCATCTAAAGGAAGACAATTTTTCTCCTCTATTTTGAGTCTTGTCTTGGTTAAAAAAAATAGCTAAATTCACTTTCTGCCTAGCAGCAAATTTTAACAGCAAAGACCAAAATCCTGAAAAACAGTTTCATAATCTAAACAGTGACACTTAACTATGCAACTGTGATGGGTGACATTAAGAAAATTCTAGATTTGAATAACCATTCTTTTTCCAAAAGTAGCTGGGCAGCTCTCAGCTCTCCGAGCTTCACTGTTCTCCGAGGTGGGGAATTTAATGCAACTGTTGCCACAATTAGAGAGGCTCTTGGGTGAAAACCTAGGCTGTTTGGTCAATCAAGTGCAAGGTGATTTACAGCTGATAGGTATTTGAAGACAGAAGGTACACACGCTCTTCTTGAATTGATTTTTTCCTTGTTAGTCTTTTAGACTCAACACAAGTGGGAATACACCAATTTCAACATGTCCTTCCATATTACCCCTCCAGGTCAAAACAAAAGAAGATTGAGTTCACTTTTCTAGCAGGAAACAAGTTGCTGTGATTGGGGCATGAGAAAGAGAAATGGCTGCAATGCTGTGAATCCAATCAGGGCCCCTTGGAGTCGCACAGAGCTCTCTGCCAAACCTCTCAGGCGCTTGCGATGAGGGATGGTAATTTCATTCGCCATGATCGGGCAAAAGAAAGGTATGATCAAGTGGCAGGCAAAATTGGAGCCTAAATTAAATCCCAGAAAAAGATCTCACAAAAAACAACCCCTCTAAGGCTAATGAAGTTGAATTAAAAACTGTTAAATCAGCTTACGAACAAGTATTATCACAAAGTGCTCATATATCGCTTCCACTAGCCAAATATCAGATATATGAAAAGGGGGAATTCAGCCAACAGTATGTTAGCACATTTAGTAAGGGGAAATCAAATATTCTGCCTAACACCAGAAATTAAAAATCAAGCAGGGAGCCAATTTACTCATAGAGATATTAATAAAGTTCTCAGTGATTTTTATAAAGTATTGAATAGTTCCCAATTATATTATGGTGATAAAACCCAGCATATTACATTCTTTAAGAATTCAGTAATTTTTTCTAGGCTGTTTCAAATAGATTAAATTAAATAAGAAGCAAAAGCAACAATCCCTCCTAGAGGTACTTTTAAATGTGAATTCTGACTTAAAGGAGACTTGCATGGTTTTGGTTACTATGATGCATTTACCGAACTATACAGTCTCCTCAATCCCTTGAATGAATCTTTGAGGGGATGATATCTAGATAGATTTCTAAATAACACATGTATCTGACTGAACTATAACATAAAAATTTTAAGATCTGGGAAGTTTTGCTTCCTCAAGTCTTTGTTGTTTTTGAATACAGTAATCACAATATTAATGCAAGACTTTTATCATACTAGAATCCTTATTAGCTAAAATGTAAGAGTTATCACCTCTGCTCTTTGCCTGAAACAAGAAGCAATCCGCATTAGATGAGATTTTTTTTTTTTTTTTCTTTTTAATGTCAGTGGCTGGAACTAATTGAATTCAAAGTTTTAAGTGTCAGCAGAGTTGCCACAGAATCCAGAAGCTGTGTTACAAAACATTTACTAACCCTAAGTGATATTCAAGGAGAAAAGAACTCAAATGGAGTTTATCAAGCTGTAGTCTAAGACATAAAATCATTAAGGGAGAACTGAAATAGGCATCTTTTGGAGTTATTTTAGAGTCCTCAAAAAGTTGAGGTTTTATCTGTCACTAGAGAACATAAGAGAAACGTGACTTAGCGACATTTCTTTAGAGGGCTGCAGTTGCCCTAATTTTCAGTAGCACATAAACTACCAGTAGTTTGGGCCCTAAAATATGTTTGACACGAGGTCAAACGCTTGACATGAGGTCCAACGTATGTATGTCAGTGTTTGACAAGAGGTCCAACACTGGTTTCAGGAGCCCCCAAGCTCTTCTCACCGCAGAAGCAAGTGAGAAGCCATCAGATAAGGACACTTATATGGGCTTATTCTTGTGTCACAAACCAACTGTATCTGCAGCACTGACCACCAACACACACTGATTGAGTATCTCTGCACTTGCTTACAATGGGCTGCGAGAAAGTCAAGCCAGAAAACCGTCAATGAAAACAGAGGGATGCTGAAAAACTAGATTAGGTTAGGTAATTATTAGATTTTTGTTCAATAAACTGTACACGGCTAAAGAACTTAATAAATAATTTTTCACTTCGAGGAGCTGTTTTTCATGCCTTGGGACAGAACCTACAAGTTTCCCAAAAGAGTTGCACTGGTGTAATTAGCTTCCTGATTTGATGCTGAGAAACTAGGAGACAGTAGGAAGGGGATGAGATGGGGATATGGTGTCCTTCCCAGCAGCTCACTGGAAACTGCTCTTCAGATATGAGTGAGCACTGATTTGTGTCCATACCGAAACTGTTGCTGTAGCTGCCCTACAATTTCTACGCAGTAGGAGGCAGCAAGAGGCACCTGGCAGCAAGTGCTGCCAATGACTTCGATGGCAAATGAGGAGCAGTGGCTGTGGTACTAAGAATTTACAGCAACAAACAGCTGTGAAAACAAATATCTCACAAATGGAAAAGCGAGAGGAAGGATGGCTTAAAGCAAGTGGGCAAGAAGAAACAGTGTATGTCATGAAGGTCTCTAAGAAGCTCCTGACTCAAAGACGCATGGAGATGGGCAAGAAGTAAAGGACAGCAGACTGTGGACTTGCTTTGCTGGACTTACCAAGAAAGGATCTGGGGTGGGGGCAAAAGAAATGATCTACCTTGCCCACGGCACTGGTGAAGATAAAATAGATTTGACTAAAGAAGCTCAAGGAAAAAGAAAAATATGAAGCTCTATGCCCTGGTTAGACCATCTTCTCCTGGCTGAGCACTGGAGAGATGAAGGTTCAGACATGACAAAGAGAGGGTATGAGGACCAGAAAGCCCATGAACAAGAGGAAACAAATAAACACAAGAGGTAAACCAAGCAAAAAAGAAAACCCATACACAATCCCTCCAGTGCACACACAGAAAAAACTAACCTTGCAAGTAATAAAGAGGCTGAATTATTTCCTTAACCTGGGTAACGACCTTCCAATTACCTTTAAAAATGCTTATGGTTTGAATCAGGTGCTGGCTGTGATATGAATCACAATATGACCTGTACGCGCAATGCCAGAGCTGCGGCTAAAGCCAGAGAGGTA
Organism: Burhinus oedicnemus; assembly: GCA_008921705.1. NCBI lineage: Eukaryota > Metazoa > Chordata > Aves > Charadriiformes > Burhinidae > Burhinus > Burhinus oedicnemus. Next base: position 1,760,581 of record VFFE01007179.1, on the reverse strand, counting down.
TTCAGCCAGGACAGGGACACGAATAGCTCTAGGAGACATGCAGTGCAGGAGACCCCGTCTGAACCGGTAACTGACAATTACGGGAATATACTCCAGGGGACATAAATGGGAAAAAAAGGTAACTCTATTAATGGCACAAAAGCATAATGTCTATTGCTGGTACTTTCAGCTTAGAGCAATTTCAAGGCATACCGTGATCTTGAAGAACATTCAGTAAGGAAAAATTAGAAACAATTCCCCACTGTGGCCTAATGAACTAATATAAAATGAGCAAATCTCATTTTTAAAGGACATGTGTAGACTACAGCTTTAATTGAGAATCCTAGAAGGAAAACTTCATAGAAAGTACTAAAAATGGGAATCTGAAGTAGAAAAAGTGAAAAATGATCAAGTACTGAAAGTGAATCAACATCTAGTAGGAAATCCCAGATGCAAAATTGCATTAGTTCCAGCACATTTCTGCACAGAGGTAAGCAAGCTCTTAGTGGAAATGGCAGAAGATTTACTTGATGTTTTTTGTTGAAAATAAACTTTTTCCTCCCTAAGAGAGAAAGGTTCTGTGAGGTGGATACAGAAATGTGCAGATTGAGATAAGTATAAGAAGGGAGATAATGTCTCAGTTACTAATTAAAAAGGCAGGCAAAGAAGGTTTTCTTTCTATTTTGTTAAAGGTGTGTGACACCAGCTCAAGTGTTGCATCTCTGGAAGTTCATTCAGCCTTCTCTTATTGGGAAAAAAATCAAGACACAGCCAAGTGCTTTCAAAATTACCTGTCTCAAAGCGGAGAACTGAGGCACAAAGAGCAGGCAGCTAACAACACACGTCCTTTGAAGCAGGGGGAAAAAAAAATCACAGCAACCATACAGACTCGGAGGAGAGCCCCGGGATCTCTTCCTTGCTAGTTAACGGGGATGCAAGGGTTGCCCCCAGGCTACATTCACCTTTTTGTCAAGCTAGGCCTGTTGGGTTCCTTTCATGTGTTGAAGCAGTTGTGTCTTACGCCATCTGATGAGAAAAGCTAGAGGCGGCAGATGGGAAACTGCATCCGCAAGGAGCAAAGCCACCTCCCTCTTGTTTCCAAGGCTGGGAGTGGGAAAGGGCCATGGCAGAGCAGACTAAGTGGTGTGTGTCCCATGAGCACGGTCCAGGAGAGATGCATGAGAAATTTGTTGAGATCTAACATGTAAACTCAGTAGTTTAGTGAGTGATTACTGAAGAATGAATACCATTAAAGACCTTTGCAAGAATTTGACCATCCTCAGCCTTAAAATAAAAACTATCCTTAAAAAAGGCTGTGACGAGCATCATGCTTTAAATGACATTTCTTCATATTGTTGATGGAGTTTTGGACAAAAGCACAAGCAAGTTGTCAGGCAAAGATTTAAATATACATGAAACCTCCAAATCTGCACCCAAGATACCTGCAGATGTCTGCAGCCAAACATACCTATGCTATAAATACTATTTTGGAGAAGATATGACTCAAAGAAGTCCTTCTGTTTACTTGTTTATCTCCACCTATCCCAGCATTCTGATGCCTTGATAACTGGCATGAAAAGGGAGAATCAGTCCAGCACCATGCTCTTTAAAAACACTACTGCATATATTTGGGAAATTTGACAGAAACCATGTCTCTGTTTTTCCACAGGCTCCATTTTAAGGTTTGAGTTTTCAAAACTAAGAGTTAAGTCTCTAGGTAGCATGGGAGTACACCCAGGGAATGAAAAGAGCACATTATTTCACACTCACTCCAACTATCCTATAGGTGATGCAGACTTGATATACAGCACATTCGCCCATATGTAGTCCCATGAGTTTACAAGCAGACATACGAGCTCCTCTCTCGAAGACTGTAAAATCTATGACAAAAAAAAGATGACAAAACATAAGGGAAGACATTGAGGGAGGAAAGAATGAGAAGATTATTTATAATGAGGAAAGAAACAAGATTGCTTGAAGATACAGCTTAATTACCAAGGAGGATTTGAAGGACTAGAGAGAGAAAATGCGTGACAGAGAACAAGGAGACAATCATGGGAGCCACATAAAAGGATGTACAGAGTTGAAGAAATGAGAATGGGAATAGATGATGTGAATGCACGTTAACCTCTCTCTTTTTTTCTCTCAGAGACTCACTCCAAAGTTAAAAAATGCTCTTGGACATTTGCCATTCAGTTGGTGAATCCGAGAACGCACCCCTGCAGGCCCATCATGGGTCTAGATTGACCTAATAAATCACTTGTCCCAAGACAATGCAATTAAGCCTAATTAGCCAATGCCTTTATTCCTAAACTGTCTCTTCCCAAGGGAGGTTTTAACTTTTGGTTTCTAAATTAGCTCAAGGAGCTAAATTGTTCTCATCTCCTTGGCAAAGAGATATTTTATTTCTACCTTAGTATGGGATACTTTATGCGCTCAGGGGACACGTGTTGCGCTTCACGAATAGTTTATCCATATGTTAGTCCACTATTTGAGTCCACTAGGACCAGCGACAAACCCTTCTGCAAAAAGCAGCGTGTACACTTCCATCTGTGAGCCCCGACTTCCCACCTTGCTGTGTTCAGCACAGCTCCCTGGAAGTCTCTACGCTGCTTCTCCATGCCCTCTCCTTGGCCAGGCCAGGGTACTCTGTTCTGCTAAAACTTTCAGTAGCGCCGAGATGCTCAGAGCTGATAGACTCCAAGGGTCAGTGAGAGCTGGATCATCTTAGCCTATTATTCCTAGAAGCATTTTAAACAAGAGCAGCTTTAATTCTTTCCAATACAGTAGATATAAAACAACCTTCCCAATCTCTTTATGACTCTCCTTTGCTCCCAACTCACATTGCTCCAAAACTACTGTATTTTCAACAGTTTCACAGAAGTTTCAGCTATTTAGTTTGGGGATTATGTGGCTCTAATTCATAAAGGAATAATGTGATATCTCCTCACAGATCAAGAAAATAACTGGAGAAAAACTCAGCTGGAGCTATCAACCCTAGAAGGGGTTGAGGAACCTCTTGCAAAACGAAGTTACTGGGCAGACAGGGTCTGCACTGGAGCAGGGGGGGCACACGGAGCACCGGGGAAAAATAGGAAGAGGGAGATGTATGCAGCTGGAACAGTGTATTTTTGTTTATCTCGTGCCAGGGTAAAAGTTCACATACCAAAAAGCTGTGCAGGTCTCTATAACAAAGAAGCAAGAAGCTACTTGTGCTCTGGCTTTTTCATTGGAATCAAGACACCAAAAAAAGAAAGTGGTCTAAGAGAAAGGGTTGATATCTCACCCCTGTCTATGAAGAAATTGTCTGAAGATACCTTGTGTTTCTCAAAGCTAGTATGAAATAGTTACCTTTTGGTTTCTTGTTCTTTGATACTTTTTTTTTAATCCTATAGTAAAAGCCGACACACTCTTTGGACATCAGTAGCTTCCTGCACATACAGCATTTCTTCACATCACACAAACTTTTTATTTTTAAACTCTACCTGCTGCTAGTCTGTGCTTAAGTTAAGTCTTGATAAATCCTTTCATTTTAAACACTAGACTGTGTACAATTTTCATTTAATCCTCTGCCAAGGTTTATGATTATTCTCCTGGCTGCTTTACATACATTTATTTCCCTTTCATCTTTTTAAATTTTGCCTTACTTTTTCTTACAGTGATTTCACTAGGTCTTTTTTTTTTTTTTCTTCCCTTATCTCAGGACTCTCTGAGTTTGTCCCCTCCTGGCCCTTATGCCAGCTGACAGCAAAGCTGAACTCTGCACATTTACAGCTGCAGATACTCTGCCGTGAACACCCGAGTTCTCCTATACCTTCTATCCCAGGTGCTCACAACCATTCACATTTCATTATAGCTGACTTGCTTGGTAGATTTTAGATATCCTTCTTCTAAATGGAGAAATTTAGAAACAGAGGAAGAAAAACAGAAAAAAAAATAAAACCCCACAAATCAAAACCACAAATCTTTTCTGGAGTTCAAAAAGCTAGTCAAGCAGAATTTCAGTATTAGTAGGTCACCTTAGAGTTCTCTGTGTCTTAGAAACTTCCCCTTCACAACATAAATGCATTTATGTGGAAACTTGGTGGCACAGAGTCAGCCTGCCCTGACCAAACAGTTTCAGTAGTCTTTCATAGCTCTGCTCAGGTCTTTTTTTATTTGAAACCTTCCCATAGAGAAATCACTCTAGGACAATTAGCCAAGAATATATTGCATTGAGATATATAGAGCAGGTATTAAAAAAGCTATTCAAGGATTAAAAGAGACTTCAAAGGAGGTGAGATCATGAGAGAACAGGGATATATTGGACCCATATATGTCAGATTGATTCAGTTTTACTGCTCTAGGAAGAAAGATAGAGGACTAGCAAAGGACTACCTGACATACTTAGGTCCAGGTGTTAATTAGGACAGTTACAACATGTATCTTTTAGACCCATGGCCCTTGCAGTGAGTTAGAGAACTAGCCAAGCCAGGGAGTGCGGGTTGGTGTGTGCAGTAACACAAAACAAGGGAACATATGAGTCTGTATTGTCCATAGCCTCCATCTTCCAACTTCCAAACCCAAGGGTCAAACTTTGCTCCTGGGCATAAATCCTTTTGCAAGGTGGTGAATTACCAACTTTTTAAAAACTCTTGTGGAAAGCTTGCACATCCATAAAGGAGAAGTGGGATTGGTGTTGCCTTTTGTCCGCTGGGATGCGATGTGGTGTTACTGAGAAACACCAGGTTTGGGTTGGGTCGGTTGGCCGTTAGGCTGCCACAACCTCGGTCTGCAGGCTCAAAGCAGAAACCAGCTTCGGCACAGCCCTAGCTGCTGGTGGTGCAGCTATTAAATACATTAACAACTCTTTCTCAAGTTGCATTTTAAAAGAGAACAGCAGCAAATAAGTGTTTTGTTGTCCAGGGAGCAAGCTCTGGATGGAGCAGCACCCGCGGGGAGTAGATGAGGGGAACCCAGTTTCTGAAACTGTGCACAGCTACAATGTGAGAGCCTATGTGCTTACCCTGCTCTTATTAGCAAGGCTGGACATAGACAAAAACATACTTGTGGTATTAAAGGAAGTTAAAACAAAATACCTAAATACTTTTGGTGATGGGCAGTAGCTGGCCTTGGGGGTTATAAATTAAAATTTTGGATTGAGCCATTTAATTTTCAATAAGTACCTAAGTCCTTTTTGCCCCAGCCTCAGCCAGTAACAGGCAAAGGTACTTGGCAAACGTTCTGGGTCTGCCCCTCTGAATACGGTCAGAACATACATTTTTATATTAAAATACAATACATTATTTTGATATAAAAATCACTACCTAGTCAATAGCTTGCAGAAAATATGAAGGATGAGACAAACTAAAGGAGTCTACATCGGTGGGTAAAGTGACTTGCATAATATTGGCGATGAGTTAAAAACAATATTTCAGACTGTTTAAACGACAAAAGGATATCAGCTCGATTGGAATTTAACTAGCCGCTTATGTGTGTGCTGAGAGGCAAAGAAACAGTGTTTGGAGCTTCAGTTTTTGCATGAAGTTGTCTGGCCACTGGGTGTCATCCTTGATTCAGACGACAGCCGGAGACTTCTTAGATACAACATAAAATCTGCAACTTCCAGAGCAGTTAAATTCCACTCTGTTTGATTGTACAACATACAGCAAATTGCTCTGCATTTAAATCAGCTATAAAATTGAATACTTTGACATAGACAAATTCTCCTTTGTCTTACTGCCTTATTTGGAGACCTGAAATGGCTGGGTGATGCGGAAAAGAAAGAAAAGTAATGCAACTGGGGCATATTAGCTACAAACAATTTGATGAGTGATTATCAAATCTCAGGATATATGAAATAACTATGATTAAATAATGCAAAGGGTCTATGCGGGAAGTTTGGAATTACATCCTTAATTGGGCCCCAGGCTGAAAAAACCTGCTTCATATAGGCAATTGTATTTAAGACATTCAGTATCCAGATTCAGTACACAAGTTAATGACTATGTATGAAGAAGCTGGTTCAGGAAAAACTAATTTAAGCTCTTACCTACAATACCAAGCTAGTACCCTCACAGAAATTTCAAAATTTCATAAAAAAAAAAAGACTCAAAGTCCTTGAGATTTTATTCATTCTTCCTATTGCTGTTCTATGATTTCTAGCTGGCTCACATTTTTTCCACCGCTCAGCATCTTCCCAGCTCCCCACAGCCAGGGCCCCAGAGGTTTGGCCATAGGAGCAATGCCTGCGCCTGGCTAACGGGGAAGCAGGAGAGGAAAAAAACAAAAAAAAAAAACCAAACCACCAAAACTTTCCAGAAGTAATATCCAGATATTTGGAATATTTTGCCAGTGTTCACATGTGAGAATCAAATCAGCTCACAACAGGTCATATGTCATCCTAATGAGTTTTCTGTTATGGGTGACTGAGAAGAACTTATCAGCGTTATTTTGTTATCTCCTGGGAGTCTAGACAGTCTGAAACCAGCACATAGTGCGGCGAAGCTGCTTATTATAATATTATTTCTCTCTGAAACCTGATTTAGTTGGCCTTCTTCAAGCTAAAATAAAAGTGCCAGCAATTTCTCCAAGCATTATAGCCAGAAAGAAATGTTTACATTTGTCAGTGCATTAAAAGTATTAATCCTACTGTTCTTAGTACACATACATAGAGTACAGTCATCTAACATTTTAAATAACAGGTATTTTTTTTTTAATGCAGCTAACCTCAGTTGATAGCACAGCTTTTCATGGATTATACAGTCTTTGAAAACACAGATCTCCATGTAATTCTTCCTAGCTTTACCAGTGGATATAATTTTAATGAAAACATGCCAGTATTAAAGAGCTATTAGACACAGAGTTGAAATGGTCTTTGATTTTCTTCACCAACCAGAGACTTCAATGACTTTAAAAAAATCCATTTTTAAAGGAAGTGTTAAATATTCTCTGTACATTAAACAGTCTTATAGGCATGATTTAAGTTGCTTGTTTTTAATATTATAAGCATTCTCTTTTATGATTATATTTAGTTTAGAACTGATAGCAGACTTCAAGAAGGAAATGCATTTAAGATGTGGGCATGTACATTAACAATTTCAAAATGTACTAAAATTAACATAAAAACCCCCATCTGAGGTAACAAAGTCAGATAACCAAATTACCTATGATCCTATGATGAATGTGCACTTGCAGCCCCCAGAAGGCCAACAGCATCCTGGGCTGCATCAAAAGAAGCATGGCCAGCAGGGTGAGGGAGGGGATTCTGCCCCTCTGCTCTGCTCGCGTGAGCCCCCACCTGGAATACTGTGTCCAGCTGTGGAGCCTCCAACATAAGAAGGGCACGGACCTGGTGGAGCGGGTCCAGAGGGCCACAAAAATGATCAGAGGGCTGGAGCACCTCTGCTATGAGGACAGGCTGAGAGAGTTGGGGTTGTTCAGCCTGGAGAAGAGAAGGCTCCAGGGAGACCTTATCGTGGCCTTCCAGTACCTAAATGGGGCCTACAGGAAAGATGGGGACAAACTTTTTAACAGGGCCTGTTGCAATAGGAGAAGGGGTAATGACTTTAAACTAAAAGAGGGAAGATTCAGACTAGATATAAGGAAGAAATTTTTTACAGTGAGGGTGGTGAAACACTGGCACAGGTTGCCCAGAGAAGTGGTAGATGTCCCATCCCTGGAAACATTCAAGGTCAGGTTGCACTAGACGACCTTTAAAAGGTCCCTTCCAACCCAAAGTATTCTATGATCTAAATTGGTACTACCCTTTTCATTGATGCAGCAAGTTCGTAACAAATATTAGCCCAATCAGGGTTTTTTTGAGCAGGAAGTTTTTTCTGCATCTCTACATATATACATATGTCCATAGTCTATGACTAGGAATCTATACACTTTCTCACTTTCAGTTCTCAGCTCAAAGGGAAGATATTTTCCCGTTTAACCTTCACAGCACCTTTTATTTGGGTATAGAAATATACTTACGCTGGTTTAATACTCCGGGAATGCTTCTCATGAATGTAGGCACCAGCGAGGCCTCCTGCTCCGGAATTTAAATACTGCAAATAATAAATCAACATGTACAAGTCATGCTCATTATCTCTAAAGTATAGCTTTCCTTCCCTCACCCCGCTCTATAAAACAGACCAGTTTTAGCATTTCTAGTTGTTTCTAACTGGAGATCTTAGCATTTTCCTCAAAGTGCTGATGTAGGTAAAAGCAGATATAATTTTTCAAAATAGCTCTAAAAATATCTTTCTTGGCTTACATATGATATTGGAAGTCTAACAGACAAAAGGCTAGAAAATTGAAGTACAGCTGAAACAGTCCCATGTCATAATACGTATACCAAAGTCATCAAACAATTCATCTGACTGTATCTGTCAATTCTTAACCTCAAGAGAAGTCAAAGGAAGTAAAGATAACTTGCTCTATGAGCTGAAATTATTTAAGTTTAGGCAAGAATATTCTTTTATTTAGGGACCACTTAAGAAAATCCTATAGCTGCAAGACCTTCTCGGTGTGGGAAATAAGGAAGAGCCTCTGATATTGTGAACACAGAGCTGAGTGTGGTTTAGCGCAGATGTTTAACCACCACTAGCATCCATCTCACATCCACAAGACCTTGCAGGTCATTGCCGCTATTGTCTTTAGGAACTTCTTGTAATAAAGCCACCACTACAGTCAGTGTCCATCTCCTTGTTGTCACTGGTAAAAAGATTCAGCCAAGTCGTGATCAGTTCAGGTGCAGTTCTTATTCGTCTGACCTGTTTGCTGACCCATCATAAGTGACATTATGGAAAAAAGTCTCAAACAATGAATCTATTTTACCTTGTAGGAGCACCAGCAGGCAAAATCTACTCCCCAGTCATGTAAATGAAGCTCTACATTCCCAACAGCATGAGCCAGGTCAAATCCAACGAAGCAACCCTGCAGGAAAGAGATAATTAATATACTACTTATCAAGATAATCATCACTATAAAATTATTTTGAAATAACATCTTTAGAGCTTTACTTGCTCTCTATATAGGCATGCTATCAAGTCCCATCTGTTTTGAGTTATTACTAGAAACAAGTTGTCTATACTGTAGATGTAGAAATCATTAATTCTTTTGTGGGCTTGTCTTCAAGAACGGTAGGGTATGGTTTAGATTCCTAAGTTTTTTCTCATGCAGTAAAGTGGAATCACTTGAAACAAGTATTCAGAATAAATGCACAATTTCAAGCTGTTGTATGACATGACAAGCTCTAGGTAGAGACAAAATAGTAATGTACATAATGATGCCAGTCACTCGTGAACAATTACAGTCCACGATATACTTCTACTTAAGGTCTCCCTGATATTTAAAGTATGAGGATCTTGCTTTTTGGGAATCATAATGGGTGAGATAACAGCCTACCAACACCTTGATCTTTAAGGACTTGTGTACTTGGCCCTACGAATTTACAAAATCATTCTGTGATTTCTCTGTGAAAAGTGTTGTATTTGTCATAATCACAATTTGCATAGGGCCCTGGGGGAAAATAAAATAAAAAAAAAAAGCATATAAGGACCACAGATGTATAGATCAAAAAATAGCTGTTTTACACACAAAATAACCACTGGATGGCAGCATTTTTAAACTAAAAAGTTCTTCCAAGCTTTGCTATTTATTTAAAAGCAGAGAAATAAAACTGCCTTTTGTGCCTGGACTACGAATTAAATACTATTTTGCATTTTCCTTTTAAAACACAAACAGCCTGCCTGCAAGCAGCATGGTAGGAATAAGAGTGAGAGCACAGGCTTCAGAAAAATCAACGTCCAATAATAAAACAAAGGAATTTGTTAAGAATCTCTTGCTGTTTCTTGCACGAAGGGAGCCTTAGCTAAATTATTTAAATGGTACTTTGGTATATTTAATCTTCTGTATAAACTAGATAACAATTTGAATGAAGCAGCATTTTAAGAAGATGTGACACGCTAATTCTAATGGAGGCGTTAGGGAAGTTTTCAGCTTGAGAAGTTGCTCCAAAACGATGGGAGGAAAACTCACGGCTGTAACATTTGCACGATCTGAACATTCGCTCTTAAGCAGAACCAAAGTTCCACTAAATAGTCTAACCTTCACACCCTTGGTGGCTTGTCTTCACAGGGACACTCCAAAGCGAGTTAAGACAAATCAGCTGAAATGGTGAAGTTGATGCAGAGAAGCTGAACCACACTGAATGCCCGTGGGAACACTCTCATCCAGAGATAAAATGGCCTTGGTTCAGAGAAATAAGCTACAGCAAACTAAAGCAAATCTGCTATTGAACGAGAAGGTTTTCATAGGGTTTTAAGGCATTAACTTCAAAACTTCAGTTGACTGGATTTAAACATTTACAGATATCCCTTCATACATATGTCCCACACAAACTTTTTTGAAGAACTGGTATGACAGATTCGGTGGTTGCAGCGGAAACCAGGAGTAACACAATATGTTAAGAGTCTTGCAGAATGTATGCGTCTAGCAGTACATTAACAAAATTACAACAAACAAACAAAAAAAACGGTAGCTGCTCATAAAAACAAGCCTGTAAGAGATGTAATTCTACCGTAAGTCTTGTGTTAAAATCATCTGTCCTTTCCCTATCAATAAGTGATAATTTTATAAAACTAACTCTATAAAAAAAATATGTTCAAGCACAAGATGACAAGTTACGAGAAGACAGTAGATGGGACATAGGGCAAGACTCCTTAGGACGCCAGCAGGTCGGATGCCCTGGCAGTCATGGTAGTATAAGGATGTTCCATAGCCATATCTATACCTGTAACCTCAACACACACAAACTTCCTTGGGCACCGACACTGGCTGGAACGGATCAGCTTGTACCCACATCATGGGCTCATAGCCCGCAAACAGGCCGGCCATTGACACGCCACCCACGAGTCATCTTCCTGACCTGCTTTAACTGCTCCCCAACGCTTTGAAATTGGTTGGTAAATCCTACTGGGCACTATTTAACTTACAAATGAGGCACAGCCTGAATATTTGGGTTCAGTGCTGGCAGGTTTCCTACATCATCTCGGAAACACCCACTCGTACCATTTTGTTCAAGTCGTCATCTGCGAGATGGGTGGTGCTGGTTTGCTTTCCCGGGGGAGGCGTCTGGCACTCGAGTCGCACAAACAGCAAATGTTTAGCCACACAGATTGCATGGGAAAAAGTAAAACAAACTGAAACAGCTCTCCCTGCCCAAGCCACGCAGAACAAGGACTGCGTGGGAATGTCGCTTCCCCAGACTAGGGGGAAAACAGAGCTCTCCATCTGCTCTGGGCGAAGAAGAGGACATGTGCTCTCCCCTGCCTCTTCCGTTTTATTCTAACACCTAAAAGTCATTTCTGCAAAGTGTCTGGGTAGCTGCTGATAACCAGCAGGTAACAACTCAGCATGGACAATGACATTTGGAGAGAGGGAGAGAAATGACAGCTTCACACCAGCAAAGCTGGGACATTTAGAAAGAGAGACAGGAAAAGAAATGAAGATGAAGGATCTTAAAGCTCTTCCTACTGGGACTCAAGAGATTAAAATACTTTACATACGGTACAGAGTCAGTGGAAAGTACAATATAACTTATGAAATGAAAATTGTATTTGAAAGGTAGAGTCTCCTAAAAGTCAGCCATTTCTTCGCTTGTAGAGGAATAAAATGACTCAACCCCCTCCATCCTCTAGAGCAAGCTCAAAAGTATGAAACAAGGAAAACTGTTACATCCTCTTCAGCCTGCTGATGAGTCTCTTGCACAATACGTAGTAATTTTGATTTATCTGAGAGACCTAAGATGGAAAAATAGCCTGAGGTAATTTTTCAAGCTTAATTTAGTTCATTTAATATTTAATGACTTAATGAAGCTGTCTATGTGCAGAGCTTTCACTCTGGAAGGAATCTTAACGTACATAGAGAACTTAGGAAATTGGCTTAAAAAATGTAAAAGGAAATCAGTAACTTAATTCATAAATGATTGACCTCAAGAATCCTAGGACATTTTCCAGACCTCCTGAGCTCGCAGCTCAAATCTCTAGCCAAAACCTGATAGGGCACAACACTGCAGGATTATATTTCAATTGTACATTAAAAGAATTATTAAGACCATCTGTGTAGGACTTTTCTCTCTGCTATACTGGCTGACAAGTGATTTTTTTTCCTCCTCTTCTCAAATGACATTTTCACCTTGTATTTTCCCCTTCTGACTTGCTTGCTTGTCACTCTCCCCAACTTATTTTCTCTTCAGGAGCATGGGGTCATTCACCACCCTTCATCACCAGGAAGGGGAGCCTTGCGTTTTTGCTATGAACGTGACTTCTCAGACTTAACTTCTTTTAACATACATTTTAAAGGTCTTCCAGACTTTCTGTAATAATATTTTATGAATAAGACAAACCTGGTTTCATCAGGTCCAGAAACTCTTCAAGGAGATGTGGTCTTTCAGTGCACACACTTACTGTCCTGAAAGTTTATCAGCCTGGGGACAGGGACTGGTTGGATGCCATCAAACAGAAATTAAGCCCATACACATTACATAGATGCTAATGACTCTGGTTCAGCAGTGGTTTTCCTGTTCTCCTCTAACCCAGCAACAGCTCCTAACATCAGTTCCGACCTGGGAACACAGGGGAGAAGCCAATTTCTTTTGAAGATCCGACGTTTCGGGCTTTTTGGTAACCAGAAGCCCTGAGACCAAGAGAAACAGCAGGATACAGGACTACCTCTTACCAATATTAAGACACCAAACACTTCATGAATTTCGTAGCTGTTCAAGCAAATATTTGCCATATGCAGATGTTTAAGTGTGGTGTAACAGTATATTACATAGTGCTATTGTATAAACATATAAACATCACTTAACCCAAGGGACAGAATCCATAAGGAAATTGAGCTGAGTGTACCTGATAGTAGGGAAACAAAAACAGGGCTGGCTCGTGCTTTTCAAGCCTCATGGGTACTCAAGCAGTTCTTCAGGTTGAATTATTTTTTCTTTTTAAATACACTAATGACATTTTAGGTCATGAATCTACATGAATCCCAGTCCTACACGCTCTAACCACAGAGAGACTGGTAATTTGTTTGTTTGTTTCTTTTTCCCCTTTTGAAGGATATTTGGAAGAAGGGATTCAATTCCACATTATGGCATTTGAAACAGGCATGCAGGTAGAAACAGGCCTTTGACATCTATCTGTGCCTGCTGGAAGACTGAACTGCTGTCAGAAATTGCTCTCCTCTTTGCTAACACAATACATTCTCTGTATAAGTGTGCGGTGGTTTTGTGTATATCTATGTGGAAGCACATACCCCCAAGTTAATATTATTATTTGCACTGCTTTATAGAAACATTAAGTTCTCTCCACCAAGTCCTGGTTATCTCCTCAGAAAAAATAAGCATCAAATTCATTTTTGCTCCATATAATGAATTACCAGCGACTACTTTTCCCTAGAAAACAGGTTCTCAGCCACTTTGGGGTGGTATATAGCTTTCAGTGAAACCGCGTCACTTCCACTCATCCAAGCGTGTGTTCCACAGTCCAGAGAGCACCCTTAGAGAGGCAGTAAAGTGATAGGCTTTTTTCAGGTTGTTCATATTTGCAGCAGAGAAGAAAGATTTCTCTCTCAGACACCTTTCAGACACATCGCAGAGCAGATTTTGGGGAAGAAGCACGGTAGGCACTCAGGTGTTGGTGGCTGAATGGAAGCTCTGCTGCCACCAGGAGTGAGAGTGAGCAGAGCAGTGGGTGGCATCGCCCTATTAATAACCTATCTTCCCTTCCAAACATTTCAGCATGGCCTTTTGATTATTTGTGGTCAGCAAAGTACTGGAAGACCCTCAAGGAAGGCACCATGAAGGTGTTGCTTTTAGAGCTGCGTGGAGCTAATACACAGATCCGTTTCCCCCTGCAGCTGATTCCCCCCATTTCTTTTTTTCTTTGGTTTTCTGCATCCATGTCAGAAGTCGGTCTTGTTTTGTACTGTGTTTAGGACCAATTTTGTTGCCAGGTGCTGCTCTGTGAGAACATTCCCTTTTTATATCCTACGGGCCCTGCGCTAGCTCTCACACCTGCTGTGCTTTCCCTGGGGAGACTTTACCATCACTTTCCAGCAGCGTAACTTGCTCCCTGACCTCCAGAAAAATTTCCACTGCCAAACCTAAAGCAAGAGACGATGTATAGCCTGATGTGAGCCAGAAACCTCTCCAGAGAGTTAAAACATCACATATAAAGAGTTAGCTGGTTTGCCAAAACCCAGTGATACTAAATAAGTTTATCCTTGAGTGGTTTAATCTTATATGAGATAAGGTACATCCAGTAAAAGACTGCCCCTACAGAAAGTCTGGTGACCTCCTGTTGATAAGAAGAAGACTTAATTAAAAACTATTTTCTCCTGGATTCCTGAGGCAATTGAGATGGTTAAAGAAGTTTTACAGCTATGTCCGCAGAGCACACCGCCTGCAAGCTCCGAAGGTTGAGTCATCACCAAAATATAGTCATCTTGTGATGTTGATGTGCTCCACGTTGTGCCTGTCTCCGGAAAACTGATCAGCGGAGTCTGAACACTGCTGCCTCCATTGGGAGCTCACCTGCCTGCTCACTGGGGGCAAAAACTACCACAGCGTGGCTGGAGGACAGGAGGAAAATCATGAAAGTCTTCCAAAAAACTAGAAATCTAATGCAAACTAACTTTTAAAGAGAGATTAGAGCTGTGACTACCTCTTCCTTCTCCACTGAACCTCTTGAAATTCTATCCTTCAGGAAAAGCCCTGTAGAAGTTAATAGTCATGAATTATCTCTCCATATAGTAAGTCACACCTACAAGATTGTTCTTGCAGGGCTATTTCTTCATGCAGCACACAGCCCCCAAAGGATCTGGGCGCAGTACTTTTAGTTTTTATCAGAGCTCCACAAGTTTCCACACGTGCTCTGTTTTGTTCCACAAAAAGTAGAAACTGAAAATATTTCACAGAGAAAATTGATCTAAAATTGGTGTGAAAAGGATGGGTTTGGAACAATCCTACCTTTTCTTGGCCAGCCTTTGTTATTCTAGGGATGTCAAACAGCTGTCCCGTGTAGTACTGCACCCCACTGAACAGAATGACAGCAATAGAGTCCCCTTCCTTCTCAATTACAGCAAGGATATCTTCAATCCTCAAGGTCTCCTCCCCCTAAAACAAAGTTAAAGCACACATTTTACATCAACTCTGGCAGTAATGAAACTGTCATTTCTTATTTCATAATCTATATTTTACCATGAGCTGTGCTGCTTGCATAAGGAGATCAAAAGCAAATCCTTAGCATGGTAATGATATACAAAGGTAGTGCTATGGAGTAGCCTATAAGTAAGTTACCTCAAAAAAAAAAAAAAAAAGAAATCATTAGCAAACTTATCTTGAAGGTGCCAGTTATAAAAAGTTTATTCACTTCATATTCTAGCATGCTTCATACTCTTTAATATTTCAGACAATTTTAATTTACAGTAAAAAAAAAACCCTAGTGGAAACAGCATATATAATAATTTTATGTGGCATCTGAAATTTGTGACACCACAAGACTTGAAAGTTGTCTATCTGTTTCACTCTATACTTTTCTGATAAACTTCGTATCCCACAGGAAGCTATTATAAACCTGCCATATTTATATTTCAAAAACAATAAGTCTCACATGATCAAAAGTACAAAAATCCCCAAACCTGGGGTCATTAAATATAGAGGAATTTCAACCAAAAAAAAAAAACCCAAACCAACCCCTGCTCATTCTTGATTCTTTATAGGAAAATTACTGCCCCATCCTCCTCCCATCTTCCTAGCAAGGGATCATGTAAAACATACCACCACCTAGGGATCAATTAGGCAGTGAAAACCTAGAATTAAATTAGACTTGTTACTGAAAAGAGCTTGGGCAAGATTGTTGAATTGCAAGTAACTGTTATTATCTCAACAATCTTTGCAAATCTATCAAGCGTTCAGGAGTGGGCTCTTTACTCACAAGATGACTCAGATTTCAGAAGCAAAAGGTCACCATCAGTTTCTAGTTAGGTGGCAAAGTTCTTAATACAGCAAAAGTGAAGCAAGGCAGTCTTTCAAATTAATCTGAATTGCATATTACTCAAAGCAGACCTTTCCCTTAGTCTGCGCTGATACAGACACAGTGCTGTTCGTGTTATGGCAATCTTTTACCTTAGGACGTTAAAAGGACATTGGGGTTTCTCAATGACCTGCTGTATTTCGCAGTTCTCTCAGGATGCTGTTAGGTTTTGCAAGCAGGAAAAATAATGAAAATAATTTTTTTTTTTTCCTGTTCTTCAAGGCAAATGCACTATTTGAACCAGACAATTATAAAATGGGTTCTAATACCAAAAAAATATACACAGGAACAGAATAAACGATTCATAAATTTTACCTAAAAGTATTAGTAGAAATAAATTATAACTTCGGCAGGTAGACACTAGTATATTTGAGAATGTATGACTACTCTCCTATGAAATATGCTTCTGCCCTTAGCAATAGCAAGCAGAACGGACATATTTCTCACCAACCTCCCGTGGCAGCATCATGAGCATGCATTTCTCCACATCAAGTCCGTGAAGTCGAAGCTGGGACTCAACAGCGTACTGGAAGAGATTTCCATGCAGAGCACATTAGTGCGATTAGGTGATAAAACAACTAAAAGGAAAACACATCAGAATTTCAGAAGAGAGATTCAAATGCCTGCCTTTCACTAAAATTAATGCTTTAAAGCTTTATCCAACTCCATTGAAAACTTTCTAGGTTTCCTTTGGTTTGAAAAAGATCAGAATTTAATTCAAATCATCAGACAGCAAAGACAAAGTCAAAGCCTAAATCCTAGAGGATAAGTTCACGGAGCAGAACGAGGGCGGAAATGTGGTGGAGGATGTGCTTTACCACATGCCAGCGAGCAAAGCCAGCATAGATAACAGCCACGGAGCAGACTGAACATCACCTCTCCAGAGGCCTTGGGTACCCACTTTGCTTGGTAGCACGTGCTAAATGCCCGGCTGTCACGTATGCACTGCGGTCACCACGAAGGAGGTTTGGCCAGCACATACATGCAGTCCCATGCTCCTCTCCTGTCTTAGATTTGCTGCGCAGCTGGGAGGAAGTGAGACCTCTAAACTCTCAGGCTATTTTGAAAATCAGTTTTATCAGTAAATAATGGTTCTGGAGATAGGATAAAAATCATCAAATACTACTACAAAATAGTTTAAAATTACATGACAGGAACTGAAGTGATGGAAGTTGCACAGGTTATTAGTGAAGTGCCAGGGAAATTTAAGAAGATGGAGTCGAAATGTGCAAGTGCACCTGGAACAAATGTGGGATTAGCATGAACATTACTTAGAATAAAAGCAATTTGAGGTTTATACATCTGTGCCGCCATCTTCATTACAAATAAACCTGTTAGTAGCTTGATTCATTTTTATCGCACCTTAGAGATCAAATTTGTTATCAATTTCCACAAGTTTACAGCGTTGATGATAAAGTAGCAGTGGGCCACAAACCCAAAGATTAATTTGCTCTAAGCTGTGATGCACGGGCTATTGTCTCCTATTTTATAGCAGACAAATTATGTTTGAACTAGTAATCTAAAGTGCTAAGAACAAATGTTTCCATTTCTGTCTGGGGATATATAAGTGTTAATGTTGTGAGTTTGTATTGATTTGGTTTCATAAAGCAAAACAGCAACAAGAATTAATAAAACATTTACAACTTCGGTTGATTTAGGCCAGTAGTTTGCTCAATGTCTTTAAAAAGACTAATAAATCAATGTACCCATTCAATCTTTTCCTCTTGTAACATTTTTTATTTGAACAAAAGGAATAAAGCTACGATCTGTAAAATATGCTGAGCTCAAAAGCTTCTGACAGATTTTTTTATTGTAATGTTACTTGGACAAGATGAGCTAATAAATATTCAAATCAGGCTACTGATATTCTTTGGAAAAATATGATTAATAATACAAATACAGTGAAATATTAATTTCTTACATGGTCAGAGGGAAAGGCTCTGGCTTCTAGAAGAATTTTATAGCGTCTTGGAGTAGGCTTAAAGAAAGATAGCTGTTAAGAACAAAAGAAAGCAGATATGTCGAAATGTATCTAAAGCAGAGATGAGAGAGATGCTCCCAGTATATAACTTAATAAAGACTGTTTTACTTTCATGCAGACTACAGAGAATCCCCCAGAAATTACAAATATTTCTTTGTCCATATAACATTTATCAAAGTAGGAAAGTGTTATAACACTGTATTTCATATATCCATAACAAAGGCCACAAGAATCCAACAGTGAAAACTTGCACTTACAGAAATCGATGGCAAAGCTTTGACTGCGGCCAGGGAAGCTGGGATTTCACCCGGCTCCATCCCACAAGAAAAAGCAGCAGCTGAAGAGTAGCAAACAGTGCAAAGGAATTGGATTTCCATTCCCGCACATCAACATTAGTTATTAAATCCTCCCCTCCTCTGAAATAAGCCTAACTAAAGGACTAAGACTCCTGCAAAGACCTCACTTTCAACCATCTCACCACCTGTAGGTGAATGGTCTTTCCTTCTCAGCTCCTTGCCTGGAAACAAGTTGGGCTTGTCACCATACTGAGAGGACCAGGAGAAGACTTCCAAGCCCTCCTGTTCACGCTAGCAGTGGTTGCATGGGGCTCAGCATGGGCTGTGTACCCGAGTAGTTTGGCACGAGTCTGGCTGCGTTGCACCTAACTGAGGGCAAGAGCGACCAGGTATACTGGCTTGGACTTAGCCCCATCCTGTCCTGCTTCAGGTTTCTTTCTTTAACAAAAGTCAGGGACACGTTTCAGAAGAACAGATCCCAGTGATAAATCTTTTTGTGTGAACCACCCAAAATGAAGTGTCAGGTCTTCATTCAGTTGAACCAAATCTTTGGAAATACTAGAGAACCAGAGACAGGCTCCATGTAACCACAGAGAAACATACGCATAAGGGAAACCCCATTCATGGCCACTATGTCATTAAAATCAAAATCAGATGCTTTACCACATTTTAGACATATAAAACATCATAACTCAAAATGCCATCTCTCGTATGCAACTGCGTTTTAAGCTTGACTGAAATTACAGCTCTGTCTTGCTCACAGTTGAGCTCTCATTTCTTAAACTTTGAAATTTGGTGTGAGATTCAAATTTGAGAAGTTATTTGTAAATGTTTCTTAAATAATAAGGTCTCCTCTCTGAGGACCGACATGCAGCACATGCGAGAACAGCTCGAAGTTCTTCAGAGTCTTTGAAAATGTTTCTCTGTCCAGCTTTTCTGCTTAATAGTAAGCAGAGCTAGGTCTTGCACAAGCCAAAACATCCTACAAGGTACAACTCCCAAGGCTTAAGAAAAGTTAGGTCGTCATCCAGTGCTGTCTTTGTGATGTCCTCGGAAAACCTTTTGCTTACACTCGTAAAGAAAGGAAAAAAAAAAAAAAAATTTGTCAACACAACATCAAATAAACATCATAAATACATACCATCTGGAGGTGCAAGTTAACAGTTAGCCCATTCATTAAGGCTACTTCATTTCTTTGGGCCCCTGAAATAATAATAATTTTAAAAAATGGTTAGGGTTTTTCTTTATAATTTCAGAGAAATAAAGTACAGTGTTGAGAAAACAAAACTATGTTTTTGGTCAATGTCTCTCTAAAGACTGGAAAGTAAACAAACGTTTGAGGTGTCATCACAGTGAAGTAAAAAGATTTCTTGTCTGACTCACTACACCACGCTGGCAGGAAAATATTTATTTTTTTAGGTCAGCCTCAGAAAACAAAAAACAGTGAAATATTTCCATTTCCCGGCAAGCCATCAGTGGATTTATTATCATTAGTACCTCAGACAAAAATCAGGTCAGAAGACTATACGTAAAGCAAGACTTACAGACTTATTTTTGTCATAAGTTTATATGTAAAGCAAGTCAGAAAACATATTGAGACAATCATCTATTGTAAGCGGTTCCTGTAATGTCAAGCTAAACCTCATCCCTAATAAAAAAACACAAGCAAAATTGGCCTACTGAATATAACAGACCATTATTAATGTAGCACCTTCGGAAGAAGCCATACCCACATAGCTCCAAGGAGGCTAACAACAGATGCCTTTTGGCTACAGCTAATCACAGGTAGAGCTAATGGAGTAACAACTAATTGTTATTACAAAGTATTTAGTAACAAATTCTCGGCCCCTTATCAACCACTGGTGAAAGGTTTTAAGCAGGATGAGAGACTGCGTGTTGGGCAGGGCGCCACTGAGATATGGAGAAAATCAATTCCTGTTTCTTTCCGTTTTGCCTGATGTCTGTTGTTGAAAAGCAGTAATTCACCCTTGACACAAATCAGTGCTTTGAGAGTCTTCTTCAGCTAGATGATGGGCTCATGTACCTTGCCCTAGTCATCACCCCAGAAGTGGAGTTGGCCAAAGATGGAAAGAGGTTGCAGACGGAGAGGGATGAAGACAAGCATAAGCAGGCAAGGAGGGCAACAACCACCCTTGAGATCAATAAAGAAGAAAGGAAAACATGATGTTAGGGTAAAAAGAGTATGGGGGACCACAAGAAAGAGAGACGAATCCTGGGTTTCTCCTGTCCCTGCCTTGGAGGGCACACAAGGTCCCAGCCAACACAAGGGAAAGACACCAAGAGCACCGAGGCACTCCCACGATATCCCACAGAGTTTAAGTTCATGGAGTTATTAGTTTACCAGCCCAGGAAAAAAACATAACCGTGCGTTAAACTCAATAAAAGCAAAAGAACATGGAAATCTGTAATTAAGACTGGTTTATTCATAAATCCTTGTCAAGCAGGCCTCAGCTTCTGGCGCCACAGGAGAAGCCAAGAACCATTCTGATCAAGGTATTCATGGACCTTTCTTTGTATCGCTGAAATCTTCAAGGACTGAACAGAAAGATTTGTCCATAGTTGTCAGTGACTCCAGAGGACCTGTCCAGGGGATGAGCCAGGAGGAAAAAAATGTCATGAATTGAGTTCCCTCCTTCAGACACCAGGAACACCAGCAAGTTTGGGAGAAGAAATATAAGTAGCCCTAGTTCTTTATAGGGAAAAACAAGCTCTTTTCCTCACTTAAACTCCTCTCCTTTGCTTTCTTTTCTTCTCTCTGATAGCATTGTATCTGCAGGCTCCATGCTGCTGGAAGAGGTCACCTTGTGGCTGTTCTATTGCAGATACAGAAGACAGCTAGAGAGAGTGATTGCAGCTCAAAACAGTATTATTTGCAGTCTTAATATTTCTATGGAACTCTTGAGGCTGAAAAAAGGGGATAGCATCAAGAAATGGTATTGTTCTTATTTCTCCCTCCGCTCCTTCCATGAAATCTGTGGCTTTCACAGCAAATTCTGCATGAGCAATCCTCTGCCTGCTGTACCGTTTCCATATAAAACAAATGGTTAATCTGTAGATCACTTTTAGCTGCATGCTAGCATCCCAAATTAAATATGACACTACATTTGTCATGTAAGTCTTGGTCCTCCGTAAATTATATATTTATTAAAAGCTTTCCATTATTGAATTTCATGCCCACAAAACAAACCTCATCCGTGTCATTGGAAAACTGTTATCCTTTATAACCTGCACTGCGTTTCAGAAAGCAACCTTTCTATGATCCAATTAACCTATTATAATATTCAAAGACCCGGCACACAGGAGACAAAATTATGTTTGCTTTCTTTATTTCCTAACTTTATACCGTATCTCCAAGACAGGCTAAAACCTGTATGTTCTGCTTGATAAATCTCCTCTTTAATAAAAGGAAGCAGCATTTGCAAAGTACAACTTCAGAGACAATTATGATTGCGTTAGGCAGACACTGCCATCCTTCTCCTCTCTGACTGCAGTGGGAGCCTGATCCTCACCAGAGTAAGTAAAAAGCATTTTGTAACATGATTGAAAAAAGGCTAAGGGCCCCAATTCTGCAAACAGTTTGGTTATTTCAAATAATCCTTATCACTCAAAGTCACTACAAATCTGCTCAGCATTCAGTCTTCCCTCAACGGAGACCTGCCTGGGCACACTGTACGGCAGCAGCCACACAGTTAATCTTGTTCCGTCAGAAGGCGATCCTGCCAAGGTTGTAATGTTTTAATAAAGTCTGGTAGGAGACGCCGAGATTACCGTCACCACCGTTATGCCGCTCGGCGTGAGCATAGGGAAAAAAGCTTTGGCCTCCACTGACCTTGACTTTGCATTTCACAACGTATTTACTACTGTAACTTTCATTGAACAAGAAAATGTGACTGCATTTAATAAGCAAGGTGTTATAGCACTATAAACCGTTAAACGGACAAAGATATTTTACAGTCTTTAGTCCATTCCTGAATAAATCTTACCAAATAATTTTTACTTACTTACTACTACTTAGAGTGAGAAATAACAATTCTTCCTCCTCCTCCATAACATATTAAATATTGACTAAAAAACAGGGTAGAATTCTGTTTATGTTCTTACATTAAATGCACTAAAAAAGGAAATTCGGAATTCACTCAACTCATACATACTCAGTATTACACCTTACTGGAAAACAGTACTTAATCACAAATACCACATTGGTAGAGAGCATTTTAACATAGCATTTTTCCTGCATTTATTCACTTAGCCTTTTCACTATTACCTACAATTTTAAAAATCGGAATTTATTACAATGCATCCATTATTTGCAATATATTAATTAATTTGCATTCTAAGAACTGTTCACCTAGGTGCTGTAAAAAGCTATGAGGATATTACACAAATAAAACCCTGCCGGCATGTGAATCTGAGGGCCAGATTTGAGCCCAAACCACATTTTATAGTTCAATTAAACAAAGCCCCAAAAATCCTGGAGATCAAAATCCAAACCGATAATATGTTGAGATGCCCTTTACTGTTGAGGAAAACAACAGGAAACTCTTCCCAGTTAAGAATTTTAGAAACAAAAGTAGGTTAATTATGACCCCAGTCATAATTTTTATAGAAAACTTTAAAATGTACGTTTTAAATGAATAAAATTGTAATAAGATCAGTATAGCCTGGCCACTGTGATGAAAAAATAAAAGCACTAGTGTCATATAAAGTTTGGAAAAGAAAAGAAAAATAAGGAGTCTGACAAGCAATTAGATGAAGTTTAAGCAAAACTCTCATTTCCCTCTCCTTACATCCAGTATATGTCTTTTAGTTAAACAAATATTATAATATACACCGAGCTGGCAGCCTCTACAAGACAGATGGCTAAGGGAAAAAAAGTCCCAGCCTGGTTCCCTGCTTTCTGCAGTGACTTTTAACCTAAAGCTGAGACCAAACCGATCCCGGCACCAGCGCCAGCAGGTCAGTGCCCAGCCTGTCCCCACACCCTGCGGGGAGGTGACAGGGGCCCGGGGTTTGCAAACAGAGCAGTGACAGACGTTCACAGGAGGCGAGGCAGAGAAGGATGATAATTCAGGTGCTTCGGGCTGCCCTTTGGGGGATCTTGGCTCTCTCTCCTGGTTATGTGAAGAGCATCAATGGTCTTACCTTGTTACTTTACTAATTTAGGTGCCTGAAAGCATGCAGTGTGACTACTCTACTATGAAGGTGATCAAGGAACAGAAGCATCTCTCTTATGAGGAA
This sequence comes from Burhinus oedicnemus, assembly GCA_008921705.1. NCBI lineage: Eukaryota > Metazoa > Chordata > Aves > Charadriiformes > Burhinidae > Burhinus > Burhinus oedicnemus. The sequence continues at coordinate 1,736,999 of VFFE01007179.1, read as the reverse complement.
AAGCTGAGAGACCTGGGTCTGTTTAGCCTGGAGAGAGGACTGAGAGGGGACCTCATCAATGCTTATAAATATTTAAAGGGCAGGTGTCAAGAGGATGGGGCCAGACTCTTCAGTGGTGCCCAGAGACAGGAGAAGAGGCAACAGGCACAAGCTGGAACACAGGAAACACTGCTTTACTTTGCGGGGGACAGAGCACTGGAACAGGCTGCCCAGAGAGGTTGTGGAGTCTCCTTCTCTGGAGATATTCAAAACCTGCCTGGATGCATTCCTGTGCAACCTGCTCCAGGTGAAACTGCTTTGGCAGGGGGGTTGGACTAGATGATCTCTGAAGGTCCCTTCCAACCCCTGTGATTCTGTGATACTCTCCCATTCTCATACAATGCAAGAGAAATTCTCTGCCCTCCAGTTCATTAAATTCAAAGATTCCAATTTACAAGCCCTTACTATGCATAGGGCTAGTTGTGTGACAAGTCACATTTCCCAACCTACCTACAGCTTCCCAGTTACACCTTGCCAGAACAAGAACATCCGCTTGCCACGAAAGATTGGTCAAACTAGAGAAATCCCTAAATCAGCTGCATTCAGCATCCCAACACCCTCCATCCCTTTATATTCTCACATTTTTATGTTCTACGATAGTTAACGAATGAATGTACTCAGCTTGCCCTTGAACGCAATGAAAGCAAGAAAAGTGATTTCTTAACCTCCTGAGCAATACTAGGTACTAAAATTGCAATTTCCAAAATCAGAAAAACCAATCTGCATCTTGGTTTTTATTTCATTCTGCAGATGGGATGGCTCCACATAACCCAGTGATACTCAGTGTAGCCACACTCTTATTTATGTTGTCTTAGTGTTTATATCATAGATAGACCAACTACAACAATATTTTCTTATGTTCATTGTCCTCCAATAGTAATGTCCAGTATTTTAGCTGCCTGGAAACTTTGTTAAGAAGTCAGGAAGTGACTTTATTTATAAGTATATAAATAAACTTGTCATGAAACATTCCTTAATGCCTCTGTTTCGAGTTGTTCAGATCCCATTTGCATCTCTGGAAGGAGAAAAACCATAACTTTCTCATTGAACACTTGTCTATACTTGGAGGAGGAATTACGAGACAATATCTAGCGTACAGTAGGTCAACTTAACCATAATATTTTTCCTTAGTGAAGGCACAAATGAACACATGATAATTCTGTTCAGACAGTCAGTATTGACAGCTAAATTGAAATACTGGGCAAATCTCACTAAAACCTACTAACCTAGCCTTGACAATGGCTGTAAGCGTTGGGGAGAAAAAGGGTCTGTGAGAAACCCTGCCAAGATCACTTCTCTTCCCGCTTCTGACAGCAGCAGCTCTGAAGGAAATCCCAGTGAAAGATTATTTCAGCAACTATACACAGGTTAGAGTAAGAGGCGATAGAGGAAATTTGCATTCAGACTCAGACGACTGCTTTCATGGCTGGCAAACTTACCAGGAGAAGTCTCCAGGGCGCCTTCTCAATCTCTGGAATAACCAGATGCATTTACTGCCAAGGTCCTGCAGCACTGCAGACTCCTCAAGGGGTACAGCAGGGTAATGGGAACTTACAAATAGCAGGTCTTGCCCCAATTATCTGCTTCATTGACATAAGCAGTTCTCAAATATGAGGCTGGATTTAGCAGCAGGGAAAGGAGGAAAAGCAGAAAATGTCTAGGTAGAAATAATTTTTCAAAGGGGAAAGTTCATTGGTTCAATTCTAGGAGAGAAACTGAGAATCTGTAATGCCAAGTGCCCTTTAAAAGGGCTCCACGTGTTAGACCAAGTGGTTTACGATGCTCCAAGAAACCCTTTGCTGCAATTAGCTTCGTGATATGCATATGCTCATATTTTATCTCATACATTCATCTCTTAAAACCCTTGCAGCCTTAAAAGCGTTAGTCCACGCACAAGGCAGTGAGAAAAAATACTTTAAAACAAAAGAATGCAAGGAACTAAATTCTGGTTACAGAATTTCAGGACTTTCAGCCTTAAAAAACAAAAAATAAATAAAAGTTGTTGTCACTTCTAGAGACAGCTGTTTCCCTGCAGATCGCACCTACCAACCAGCTCAGCCATCAAGTCCAGGATGCATTCGTCTGCCAGAGCCCACGGGCGCTGACCATTGAAGTGGCCGTGAACACCCCTGAAAAGGAAGGGAAAGACGATGAAAACAGATGCTGCTCCCTTTGGATCAGTCCTAAGAAACGTACCTGATTTGGAGACCCCACATTTGGAGGAGATGACTCGCCTAAGCTGAGCATGACACTGTTATCATGCCCTTAAAGCTCGTAGTAAATGTCATTCTTTTGTTGGTTTCGGACAGGTTTGCAGTTCTTTGAAAACTAATTTTTTTGGCCCCCCTAAATTCCTCTATAAATCCCCCATAATTAAAGGCGATAACTTTTTTCACAAGCCCTCTGGAAGTGGCTGGATGGGTACAAGAAGCCTCCGGGAACAGGGATGCTGGGAGAGGGCAGGGTGGTGCCCAGTGCAGGACGGCACCCGGCTAACCCCGGCTCATAAACCGCACTGAGAGCGGAGATCAGCCTGCAGAGTTACTCCACCAGCATTCCCAGCTGAACGTTGCATGGTGCAGAGGATGGTAGATTTGAATACTGCCTTGCTCCCAGACAGAAATATTTCTTGTCAGAAACAATTTCTGTCCCCCCAAACTCGCCCTTCTGCATAAACCAGCAGGTACTTAATGTATATGCAGGGAAGCACCTGCCCAAACAGAGCTGCTTCCTAATTTTTATTGCTTCTCTTCTGCCTGCCAAATTGTTCTAGATCTAAGTGTGCATAAAGCTTTTTGGTTTGACAGAGGGTATTCAAAAAAAACCTTTATTTTGCAAACTGTTCCCGTCTACGGTGGATCATACGGGCACCCTAAACCTCAATGCATCACTACTCTGAGGTGACAGATGCGTACATTCAGTTCTGGATTAAGTGCTCTGAACTAATTTTTGCTTCAAATGTGACAGAGAAGTAAACTTCTAAGGTAGCCGCCATGCATATATAAATAAAAAGTTGCAAAGTTTCTTAAACATGCAGTATGTCATGCACAGATTTAAATGTAAATGAAGGCAGATTGAGAAAAGTAATAATAGTGCTAATCCAGGGGAACATTGCTCCGGGCTTCCATCTCGCACTGGACGATTTTCATATTTGCTGAGCACCACTGGGTGCTGGTGGAGTCGGAAATTCCAGGCTGTGTGCGGCTGAGGCAAACCAAGTATAAAGCTGTTTCAAACCAGAGACAAAGCCAGCAGGAAATTGGGTAGAGAGCGAAAAAGCCCTAAAAGCTGTGATGAGAGAAAGAAAAAAAAAACAAAACCAAAAAACCAAGTAATAAACCTTTAAAGAAGAACAGGCCCACAATGTTCACTCAAAATCATGAGAAGACGTCTGGCAGATGAAGACATGAGAAAGGAGAGCACATGAGACACTACCATGCTTAAGTCTATTTAAAAGATGAGTCTTCCCTATCCACCTCTTACTTTCCCTTCTCAGGTAGGATTTCACTCTGTCTCCCACGCAAATTACCTGGATGTTTCACAGTCAGACCCTTTCTGATTGACTTGGGTCTAATTCACGCTTCCTAGGGATATTTCCAAAACAGCCACAGTCCTACAGAAAAGAACTGCTGCAAAAAGCACAATTTATCTTAACCATTTCATGCCTCTCATCTTTGCGAAATACCATTTGCTTTTGGACTAGTTTAGGTCAACAGCTGAAGGAGGGCACAGGAACAACCGAACATCTCCTACGGATAAGATAACCTCCCTGTATTCAACAAGTCCAACCCCACACAGACGGCAAGGAGGACCCCAATCCCCAATTCGGATAAGGTCGCTGTACACTAGCTGAGGGCTTTTCTCCATTTTAGAATTGTGCCCTGATGAGACCTTGATAGCAGAAAGCAGGCAGTGTGAAGTAGCGCTCATTTGCAAGAACATTTCATAGATGAGGAATAAAGGGAGTAGGTGGGTAAGGGAGAACAACGCCGTAAGGGGCAGGATCAGTGCTAAAAGTTCCTCCCTTCTATCAGACCATAATGCAGCTGCGTTCCCTGAAGACAGTGGTATGTATTTCACAAACAGCAAGACATTTATTGCTAATTTCCCCCCTTATTCTTAACTGTAATATAGCGATCGAGGGACTGTGGGATAATACAGACTGTTAAAATAAAAAAGCTCAAAGATTTTCAGTGGCTCCCAGCCCAAGGGGAATCTGTATTTCTGAAAGAGGACAGCAAACATAATAAGATGGGAAAAAGAAGCCCTAACTACCTACGGGATTCTCTTTCATTAGCTTTCTCTGATTTTATAGCCATTAGTGTCCTTCTAATGGGAATTTACTGATGAAAGCTCTCTGCAGCACACAAGACTAACAAAATTTCAGAATAAATTTCCAAGTTATCATGAAAACAGATATGAGATTTTGGGCATGAGAATATTTTATTTTGAGAAGAAAACATGGAAATTTAAGTATACTGAAAGAGGGGAGAGCCAGCATTAATTATTATTCATATTATAATTATTATTATTACAGCACAGCTTACAGCTCGCCTCCCTCTTGATGGCCAATATAAATGCCAAGAGACAAAAATTATTGCAGCTAAAATGGTAGTTAAAGGCATATTCTTGGACTCTTTTTTTTTATTTTAATCACATGAAACTCTGTAGCCTTTGCTGATGGCACAATACATCCTATTACACTTAGGCTGTAAAATTCTATGCTCTGCCGCAGAGAATTTATATCTCTGTATATTATGCCACCCCTCTCTCAGCTCTGGTAGGCACGGGGGGTAATAATCTTTAAGGACATAACTGCAGTGCTTCTGGCATTCCCCTCGGACACCGATAGCCTACGTCTCGTTTTGTTTCCACTGTACCCCAGTAGCAAGAGAGGTTGAAATCAAGGTCCCCAAATTAATGATTACAAAATGTCGCCCATCAAATCATACAGCATCACACAAATAGAACTATTTCTTAAACTACGGTGAGAGTTTCTCATTGCACAAATTAATTTTTAGTCGGTTACCATTTTATTTTCAATTTGGCAAGAAATCACAATGCCACATTTTATTCGCTGAGGTCTGGTTGATTTAAAGCTCACTAGGGGAGCTAGAAACACATTTTCTGATATGATCCCAGGGTTTCAAAGGCGGTAACAAAAGGGATTTAAATTAATTGCCAGCTTCAGGAATCTTCTGTGCTCATCCAAATTTTTGTTCAATTGGAAATTTCCTTCTTGCTTCTTTGCCAAAAATGATGCAAGGTATTTAATGAGCCAATACAGGCTCTTAAGTTTGACGATGGTTTCAAGCAAAGAAATAGCCAAAAGAAAGGAAGACATATCCAAAGAAAAAGAACTGTACGGAGCAGTAGATTGAAAGCAAAACTAAAAAACCCAGGGTATTAAACCAGGCATTTACAGCTCTAATATACAACCTGCTGAAAGGCACAATGCAGAGATGACTTCTGCCGAACGGCAGGAGTAGTGGGTCTGTCAAACGGAATATGACCGAGCCCCACCAAACTGCGCTGCTGCTTGCAGGACTCTTATATCTTGCAGGATTAATTCAGCACAGCGAACCAAAGATACCTTTTGACTCACTGAAAACAGTCTTTGGCTTTCCACAGACTTGGATTATTTTTTTTTTGTCTACTATATTCATGTCAGAAGCTTGTTGCCAGACTGCTTCGATGCTTAGAAGCATATATACATTAGAAGTATATATACATATTTAGTTTCTAGCCTCAATTTATTAATGCCTAGTTCATATTTACTGTGCCAGCATGTCATTTCACATAAGTGGCTCCTTTTTTCCCCTCGCTATGTTTATGCCTACATACATTCACAGAGAACAATCATTTTTCCTCTCAGCCTTCATTTCCCTCAACTAAACAACTCCAATCTGCAAGACTTCCTTTCTGCAGGTTCTTCACTCCCCAGTCGCCCCACCAGCCCTTGGCAAGAGCCTACAACCGGCTACGGCAGACTCCCTTCTGTTTTAGTAGTTCCACTTTAATGAGTTACTCGGACCTGTGAGACTTTGCCCGCTGCAGCGAGTATGTTCACATGCAATAATGATTCTATAAAATACATTAATTGCTTAAGCAGTTGTGGCGGGGGAAATGGAAAACAAAACACTGCAAAGCACCCATTGGCCTTTTTCCAGCCAAACAAGTCACTTCAACCTTGGTCTTTTAGATTCAAAAAATGGGATTACTGGCTACTCTAGGCTAAGCACAGAAGAGACAACTCTTCAGCCCTTTTTGCCCCTCATTCAGTAAATCTTGCACTTAGCTGAAATCGAAACAGAAAGAAAGATGAAGTCTCAAAGGTTCTTTTTTAATCCATACTAAGAATGCCAGTGGCTTGAATTTGTGGTCTTTATACATTAGCATGAAAAAAAGAGGACTCGGGAACATAGAAAGAAAGAATACAAAAACAGAACAGGTATGTGGGAGGCAGACGTGAGAGCAGAAAGCTATAACCCACCATTTAAAGCCGGAGCGGAGAAAAAAGGGACAGTGACTCTGTAAGAGGGAGCACAAGAAGAAAGAAATGCATGAAAAAGCCTCTTTCTCTCCAGGCCTCACTCTAATAAGTTGCCATCACCACACAGAGCTAACGCTACGAGCTTCCCTGCCCTTGACAACAGCTACCGGGTAATCTTCCTTTTCGCTCTTGCCATCAGCTAGAAGCGGTGAAAACCGTTTAAGTAGACAAGTATAGTAGCTATTTGAGATGAGTCCCAAGACACAACAAACGGAAAATGCGATAAACCAATCTATAAGAGAGTCAGAATCTATATCACTGCTGACTTGAAGGATGTACCTAATTTGCATGCCATTTCTTAGATTCTCGCTACTTATCAAAGCCACAGCCACTAAATTCCATGCTGCCAACACACACGCCATTGAACAGGCTTTGGCTGGTAACAGCTACTACCTTAGACTGGATTTTGCTAAGCCATTCTTGGTGACTGGAATAAAAGCATGTATTTGTCCTTCTCTAACCATCTATTCCTCTGCAGCCCCCAGCACCCGATCCCGCCCATCAGCTTCTTTAAGTGCACATTGCTCCATTCAAACTCAGCTTGACCTTACCCCAATTCTCTCACCTGCCTTGGCTACATCTGCAGCTAGCAGGATTTTGTTCTGGGGTTTTGTTGGGTTTAGTTTGAGTTTGAGGATTAAGGTTTTTTTGTTGGTTTGGATTTTTATTTTGGTTGGTTGGTTTTTGTTGTGGTTGGTTTGGGTTTTGGTTTTTTTTTGTTTGTTTGTTTGTTGTTTTTTGGGGGTGGGGTTTTTTTTTTTGGTTGGTTTTTTTTAACTTTGTGTTTTATTCTGGGTAAGGTGTTTGGGGCCAAGCTGTGTTTTCGGCAAACAGCCTTTCTAGATTTGCTCTCTCTCTCCCGATGGCTTAAAATCATGTTCAGCCATATTTCCTGCTTGGATACAGCTGCTGAAGGCACTTTTGATCTTCTGGAGAAACATGCTGCCTACCCTTTTCTTTCAGGTTTTTATGATCATCGAGAAAAAAACCACACCATCCTTCACTGTAGCAAAGAAAAACATAGGAATGGAAGTGAACCAATGAAAAGGTACAGTGAAGGAGCTCAAATATGTTTGCACTCCCAGTGCATCACTCCAGCAGATAAGAGGGCTATCTGACTTCTACCGTTTGAAAGAGCTCAGCTGTTTCCCTGATAAAGTACGATAATCATACAGAAATGGACAGAGTTGCAGTTTTTTCAAATGATCGGAGAAACTGCAGCACTGTGCTGAATGAATAACCAGGAGGAGCGAGTGCTTCCCCAAGTTCCCTTTCATTCCCATTCATTCTCAACCTTCTTCTCACTTATAAGAATACAAGTAATAAATAGGAAGTGGTAAACCATTTTTATTAACCCACAGCATTCGCATACGAACGAGTGAAGCAGCAGCTACAGAGTGTTCACTTTTACATTGGGAAGCCTTCACCTGCATCATTTCTACTGAAACAAGGCTACCCAGTTAGCAGAATTAGTTTTCCCTCTTCTGTCTCCCTGTATTTCCTCAGCTTTCTCACCATGAAATCACATCTGTTCCCCTCAGATCCCACACCCTATAAAAGCGTTCATCTCTCTCCTAGCTCACTCATTCATCTGGATGTTATTTCCCTCACACCACGTTCAGGTCCCTGGTTTTTACTTATCTTTTTCCTTTCCTGCTCCAGCTGCTCAGGCAGGTGCTGGACACTTCAAAGCACAGACTCTCCATGGAAACAAAATATAATATTAAAAAAAAAAAAGTTTTTTTCCCCACCTATATATCTGAGTTTCCCATGTGCTATGATGACAATGCCCCTTTCCTGCCATGCTGAAATGTGTCTCACTTGTGTCCTCCTGTCTCTCCTACATCAGCTCTGTTTGGCAGAGCTCATTGCGATCCACCCTCAGCTCCTCACTGAGATGCTCCCAAGAAGACAGGAACGCTTCTTCTCTCTAAACAAAATGAACTTGTCAGGCAGAGACCCGGTTTAAGAGGAGCCAAAAACCTGCCAGCGCTGGCAGCGGCACCACCTGCGCTCGGTGCCGTTTCAAGGGGAACTGCCCATTGCAAGGTCTGCAGGGTGAATCACGCACAGTTGAAAATACTAATTAGAAAACCACAGGGTCTGAAACTGCATTAGGTTCGCCAGCAAGCAGCAGTAAGCAAATGAGTTTGCGTGTCTTGTGTACAAACAAACAGAGCAATTGGGTGGGGATGGTGAAATCACGCAGGTCCTTCAGGTGAGCCAAAGCAGAGCCACCATGCGCAGCACAGGTTGACAGCTGGAAGATTTTCTTTGCCTGTTTTATGGCTTGTATCTTTAAAGGAGATCTAAATAGCGCCAGGGAAACACTGAGCAAGTTTTACTCCTGGGCTGTAGTAGTTTTAACACGCTATTCTTCTCTTCAAGCATTTCCAAGGCAGATTCCAAAATAAAACAAAGTGCTCATCTGAAGCACGGGTTAGCATCTCGCGCACTCTACGGTGTACTCACGTTCGAGCCCACTTGTCCAGTTCTTCATCCAAGTAAGTTTTAACTTTTCTTGGCTGGAGCCCGAGAGAATTCCCAGCAAAGTATACGCAGCTCTCCTCTCCATTCACCAGGCTCAGATCAGCTGCGGAGGGAAACCACAGAAACAACACACACGTGGGAGTGGGCACAGGAGGGACAGCACACGCGCGTGCCACCACCCAGAGCTCTACCCACTCCAGATCTCCCTGGGACACTGTGTCGCCACGTGCAAACGGAGGTGCCGCATCCTGACCTTCCTCCCAGGACACCATGCAGGTGACCCTGCAAAGGGATGGAAGGGGGAAGACTGCTGGGCATTCTGCTGGCAGTTATTCCCCTGCTCCTCCTGCAATTTTTGGCCAAGTCCACCTATACCTGTTCAGGAGCTCATGTGAGCTCAGGCAGCGTTAAATCCCCAGGTCTCTGGGGCTGAGTGGGAAGCAGCCACTGGCACCGATTTTGGCAGGTCCGTAACCAACAGTGAGTAAAGAGGGACCATTTTCCTGACCGGGCTATCCACTTTTCCATCATCAATACATTCCTACTTCGAGTTGTGAAACTACTCGTGCATTTAATGAAAGTTAAGACTAGGTAAATCTGTGTCTTTCATGCAAGTTCTCCCTGCATGATTAAATCGCTATTTAGAAAAATGTAGTCGTTGCACAGAATATTTTAAGGTAGTCTCAAAAGTTCTTGTGTTGTCAGCATATATTGTGGGCTGCAATTCATGTCATCATCATCATCTGAGGAGGAGGAAATCTATGTTGACAAATCCTTTCAATGATTAGGAGAAAAGCAAGGCGGTAGAAATTTATAAATAATAGCTTTAGTGAGGTTCTGAACAATCTAATTACCTCATGTCATCATCTATCAATCCAAACATTGCCTTTTTCTATTATTTCTCATGTTAGAGATTCTTGGAGAGACAAGTTATGATGACCTTCTAGAAGTAGTAAGTAATTTGCATTCATCTATACTTATACTTACAATACCCCAAAAGCTAACATTATATGTACTTTTGGTAAACATAGTCGATATACCTCAGAAAAAAAGATCAAATGAATGAATATGTTAAGATAGGTGCTAGGAATGAATGATAAGATTGCTCTTTTTTTCTGTAAAAATTTTATGTTAGGGTTGTCAAAAAATAGATTAGGTGCCTGGAAAAGGTCTCTTACTACCTTTTGCACTAATAATTATCAACTTCATTGGACTTCACCAGAAACACATTTTTCAGAAATATAGACAGCTTGGGTAATTTCTTAATTAAAGCTTTAGAAGCTTTTAAAAAGCATAAGTCAGAGAGCAATTTCAGCCTAATCTGTTTTACAGATACTATGTCTGTTTTTCATCTCTGTTCTAATATGAATGAAAACAGAGAGGCATAAATATTATGCATGCTCCTAAATTGGTTCTATTAACAATTCTTTTCCTATCAAGAAACACAATAATACTGTACCATTGGGAATAGAAGGAAAGATCTTTGCTCAAGAATTTGGAGCTCAGTCTCACTAATACTCTTTATACTCCAATCAAGTATTAAAACAGGTAAGGAATTATAAGCAAGTTATCTTTTCTTGCACCACAGTACTTTCTAAATAAAAACATCTCTTGGGTCACTGTTGGAGAGAGACCACATTACCACTGTGATAAAGTGTAATTTTCTACTTTTACGCCTGTTACTTTGGATATTCTTTTTTTGGCATGTTATCAACTCTGTATTGGGCTGTACTCTTTTCCTTTTCACAAAAAGCCGTTTACTTCCCCGTCTCTGACATCATTAACAGACTCATTTTGGACCCACTGCTGCTTCCCAAGCTAGGCTTGTTTTTTGCAGCATCTTTGTCATTTCACCACCTCTCCTGACCAGCACACCGTTGTGCTCCAACATTTCCTTGGTCACTGTGATGTTCTTTACAGTAGCACATTTGTTCTCTTAAGACTAGCACTTGTCTTTCCCTAAATGACTCTACCTTCATTTCTCACAATATTGCCCCTTTTTGTTTCTGGAAGAGCTGTGGTTGACATGCAATATATATTGAAATATTCAATTAGGAAATAAGCACAATTGATGAAGTAAAGGCTGGTGCAAACCAAACAGGAGATAATTATTGAAATATGTCCTTAGGGTAGCCCGAATAAAAAAAAAACACATAAACAATAATTTACATTGAGATTAATTAGACACATAAGTTATTCTCACACCTACCCAGAACCATGCAAATTAGTCAGATCTAATAATGTACATTATTTTACATACTAAATGTACCCATTCGTCGATATTAAAGATGTGTTTCTATACCTTTTATATCTCAAAGGAAAAACAAATTTGTTTTCAGAAATATTCAGTCCAAACAATAGGGAAAAATACAATGTCTTTATTAACCAGAAAGAAGGACCAAATCTGTTTACACATTATCTGAGTCCTATCCCTTGTTGAAGGATAAAAGATCACCTCTTTTCACACCTTCCTATACTCCCCCACAAGCCCTTCAAACAAAGAGTCGGATTTATAAGATTAACCACTACCTTTAACCATCTCTTCAGGGAAATACAGCTCACCGCTTTCACTCTGGGACACCTTTTTATTCCCAAGAAACCCAAACGATGCTCTATTCCTTTACAAGATGACAAAGCACGAGCCATAGCCTTAATCAGATTGGTGATTTGGCGCCTGACTGCCAACTGCAATCCAGTCCTTCCTAAATCCCCCCAGCGCACGAAAAAGCATTAAAGAGACTTTGTTGTCAGCTCGGAGAAGAGGGAGGAGATCCAAACATTTCTCTAAATCTTCTGCTGTCATCTTTTCCTATTTGTTCACCTGAGCCTCGTCCCTTATGCTTGCACATAAAAACTCGAGGATTTGCCAGGGAGGTAGTCTGCTAGTGGTTTCCACTTGATCGATATAACAAATAAACAGCTGTGACAGTTTGTAAGTTGATAACTAAATTAATCTATTATAATGACTTTCTACATATTTTTATGTACGTCATCTTACAGTTGTCTCCTATGGATGTTCTCATCTGCTTCTTGTAAGGTTTCATTTTAAAACCTCATTGTAATGTTTTATGTAAATATATAAAGAATATTTGATGGCTAATATCTGTAATGACATTTATCTTCAGAAGCATGTTATCTAGGATCCGCTCCTGTGCTCAGATAAATGTCAGGGGAGATCTGTCGCTATGCTATAGACAGACAATGTAAATATATGTATACATTTACACCCCTGCTGTTTTTCAGTGGGGAAGCTGTTCCTGATGACAGCTGAAGCACAGAAAAGAGAGACAGGGGGAAAAGGGGAGGAAAAATATCTTCATTTTTGGGAACACAGGAATGATGCTGTTCAACTGGTACTACTTGTAGGCTGCTTTATCTTTACTAAAACATATATATCCACAGTCGCAGGACTAACTGTTATAGTAACTGGGGAAAAAAACCCCATATTAGCAGTCTTTGGGTCTAAATACTACAGTGATTGATAAACAAACAATAATGGAGGTTGGAAAGGAAACAACGGAAACTGCCACAGGGGTATCCAAACCTCTACGTACTTCTCAGAAAAGTCTTTAATCTAAAGCTGGTGAGACTCTACACTGAAAAGTCACCTTTCGTACTCTTGAGAGATGTTTCACATGCTGCAGCCAAAGACAGGGCTGCAGCTCAGGTGCCCCAGTTGAGCTGGATTTCAATAGCACCGCCAGATTAAGGGCGGTAGCACAATGGCCATGGGAGCTGCCTTCCAGCATCTTCCCAGCTTGGGAGGGACACTTTGCGGCGGCAAGGTGGCAGCTGAAGTGGCTTTGAGTACAGAATAGTCATACCCAAACAAACAGATGGGCTCTAGGAAACCCTCTTAACTGACCAGGAAAAAAAAAAGAAATAAAATGACTTCTTGGCAGACAGGCTGAGAACAACTCCTTCGTGTGGAGAAAGCACCTAGTTTAAATACTTGTAAAGCATCCAGTTCTGCTCTGAATACTATAAATAGCAAAATTGAAGGATTTAAATGTGGGGAAAGATAAGTCAATACCACCGGTACATAGAGAACTAAGATTTATCATCCCCATGTCCTAAGGACATGAGCAGACTGCATTCCCAACATTCATCTTTGCTAGGCAGGAAGATATTGAAGGCAAAGATAGTTTCAAAAGATGTCCAGGAATTCAAACAATGGATACCATTTTCTATCACAGATCTTTACTGAACATAATTTGGTGAATGTACCATCAGTACTGTTCTTTTCAGAAAAATATCTGCAGAAAATTGAATCTGCATTTATTAGGAAATGAAAACATTTTGCACGAAAGTTCTATGACTTTTTTTCCTTACAATTTTTAATAGATGCTCTCTGCCAAGGCAGAAAAGAAGGAGAATGACTATGTCTATGTATGTTCACCATCTAAGAAAATAATATGCCATTTCTTCAGCTTCCAATGTGCTATGACCAGGGGCTGCAGAACAGGCTCAGCTTTTGCTCCCCACGTATTTGACACACGAGCCAAAACCAAACCCAGACAGGACTGGGGAAGCTGGAGAAGGGCCCAGGACCATGCTGCCTCCACAGGTGGGTGCTCCCACCAGGTTTCCCTGCAAGACTTTGGCCAGAGAGAGCAGCAGTGGTGGGTACAAAAAAACCAAAAAAAACCCAAAAAACACAACAACACAAAAATACCCCAAAAACCACAAAAAACAACGCCAAAAAAACCCACTATGGAAACATTTTGTGATTTCCCTGGGCTGGGAGCGCTAGCCTGAAGCAAATGCTTCCCTCTCAGCTTGCCAGCCCTCCCGCACACCCCTCCTTGCCTCCCTGCCTGCACACCAGGTCCTGTCCATATCCAGGCATGCCACCAGCTCCTCGACACAACCTACAGACTGGGAATGAAGCAGGAAAATTTCGAGAACCATTTTGCATGGCTACATAGAAGCCACGTGCAGTTATCTATTTGTAGGCAATTCACGAGGGAAGCGGGAAAGGTCTTCAAATAAAAGATTTCATTATGAATTATTTGCTCAGATCAGTTATTTGTTCTAAGGCACAGTCTTCCATTTGGCCTCAGGAAGATCATCTCTACTCCCAGCAATAAGGCAAAAATGTTAATATAATATACATATCGTTTCCTTCATTAACTAAAATAATTGTAACTAGATAGATAATACTATATTATACCAAGGAAGCAACTGCTCTGAACTACTGTAAGCGACATTGGTGTTTCAAACCATTAGCTAGAAATGCTTCTGCCTATAATTTGCAATCAGTCACTATATTGTTCAAAGCAGCTGACTGACAGCAGAAGCACCGTGTGAGTACTGTACCCTCGCATTTTATTCACGATGGGAACGAGAGCATAAAGCTTTTGGTGCTAGAATAAGCTGACGGATTGATTTAGCAACATTAGGGACGTACTGTGCTCTGATCTGGCTGCAATTGCTCAATTATCTCATAAGTGACAATGATTTCCAAAGATTTGCCATGAACACATACAGAAGATGTGAAGCCCCACCCTTTCCCTCCTGGCTCCCCCACCATAATTATAATTCTCACTTGGAGGTAGATCCTTGACTTTTGGGATACAGAAACATTCCCGGAGATGCTTTAACTCATCTTCTTCATCTAAGTGAAAAGCAAGTTTCTTGTCTGTGGGACTGCAGCCTAGCTGCAAGGCGGTTTGCTCTAAAACGGTTGCTGGTAACACAGGAGAAGATGGATCCATTTTCAGGTCATGCAATTTCACCTTAAAATGAAAAATGCCACAGTTTAGCTTCTGCAGTATGTATATTCATGACTAGCTGATAAGTAGCCTCTAAAGCTGCATCATTCAAGACCCAAATTTACTTGATTTAAAGATTTTAAACAGTGAAGTATTTGAATAGAACGGTAAAACTGATCAAGTGCTTCCAAGGCAACATATCACTGTAACCCCAAAAAGCTTTTTTTTCCCCTCTCTACAGATACGATGCTCTTCCCTTTTAAGTTGTATCAGCAGCTTCTAAGTTGTCCCACCAGACCGATGGCAGTTACAAACACTGGAGTGTCATTCACAATTTTGAGACCTCAAAGCCAGAGGCAGCATTATTGTTCCTGCAGCCTGTGCTCCTAAAAATAGCCGGTGCACAGCTACACTGAAGCCGTTTCCAGGCTGTGCAACGTTCAGCCTCTTTCAGCTTTTCATTCTTAAAAATAGGAGGGGGTGTTTGCTTACAGCCGTGCTCACGCACAAGAGCAGAGCGGCAGGATAGAGATGGCAGACAAAGGCATCGTTAGAAACGTAGCTTTCAAGACCAGGATCTTGAATTAATATTTCCTTCTAGCTACAACGAATATCCTGGTGTTTCAGTTCCGTTTGTCCTGGGAAGGGAGAGAAGCCCGAGTCAAGCTGCAAACACGACAGACCGTAATTTCTAACAGAATATCCAAAACGGTAACTGCAAAATTTACAAGCTCATTGATCTTTGTAAGAAGAATAGCTCTGTAACTGTAATGCTCAGAGACACCACTGTGTTCAAGATAGCATTTGTGCGCTTGGCTTTACAGATCTATTGGCAAAGAAAATTTATGACGTGTACTCTGTACTTTAGGGCAAAACTTGGCCGGTGCCGCCTGCCGCGTTCTGTTGCAGAAGGCAGTCAAGAGGCTCATTGAGGTGCTCGGTGGTTTCCCCAGTTTAGGGAACTGTATAGTTAAACCACACAATATTCTCTGCCTTTTTAACATCCTGAAAAGTTTTGGTGCAACAGAAACTCTAGGGCATAGGTAGAAATAAGACAGGTTAGCACACAATATGCAGCATACAGCCACCAGAAAATATAGCTTTTTCCCTCCGTTTGAGAAAGAAAACTCTTTAAGTATGCATCCACCATAAGTACCAGCTCTCTTTTCTTAAAACCAATAGTATATTATAGATAGTTATCCAGAAACAAGCTGTGGGGAGAACAACATATTATTATATGGTTCGTAGCCAGCTGAGCATTACATTCATTGTCACTTAACCTAGCTTGGGATTTTGTGGAAGAGGGGTTCTGAGAGTCAGTGCAATGGTATATTCGAGTTAGAGATACGTTTTTTAAATTAAATCTCTTATGACACACTTGTCTTTATTCTTTTTGGTACAAATACATAAATGCAGATTATGGTTTTCATCAATGTTTTATGCCAATCCCTGAAGACCATCCAGAAGAGCTTCATCAACACACATGGGAAGGATAACAGTTGGTATTTAAATATAAGCCCCTAAATAGCACAGCCTCATTAGTGCCAATTAATCCAAACCTGTTTATACTCTAGCCAAATGGCCAGCATGATGCTAGTTACCTGGTTTAATTCTCTATCATTTAGTTTATGAGAACATTTTCTTTTTCCCCTCCAGACTTGACATCTTACACAGTAGCAATTTTTCCTCTCCCACCAGCATGTAGAGCTAAAAAAATGCCAGTAGAGCTCTTTTAGACCGCAGTTTTCATTTAGCTAATGTTCGTCTTCTCCTGGGAGGTATTGAAGAGATCCTATTTTTGTGCTGCTTCCACACAGGTTGTTCACACCTCCTCATTGTCACCAAATTTATCATTCCCGATCATTCATCTTAATCATCCCTTAGCTGGTAAAAAGGAAAAAAAATGGTTGAAAAACCATATTTGAACATCTTGGTTTTCAGAGTGTTTTTCAAGGCTTCCAGGAGGCAGAGGGCTACACCTAGACAAGTAGTCAGGTGCGATGCTAAAGTTGCTGAGCTGGCTGGAATTAAGACACCAAACAAGCCACCTCCTGAAAGCCCTGTGGGAGATGCAGCCAGGCTCCCTATTCCCCAGGGAACTGCTTCTCCATTCCCCTACAGCTGAGCAGCAGGTTCAAGACCTTGCCTCTGCCAGCTCTTCTGGTGGGGCATGGATAACAACATCTGTGTTCTTCTGAAGAGTATTGACCTTCTGGACCCACTTGGCAGTCATCAGGGAAGATGTTTAGAGATCTTTATTTCCTCCAGTAGATGTTGTGAAACATCTAGAAAGGCAAGATCAGTTCACAGACACTGTGGCCATCACTAATACTGGCACCTCGTTACAGTTTAAAGACATTGTAATGTAATTTAGCTTTCACTTCAAGTTACAAGTTTTAAGAACCCATGGGCTTAATCAGTAAATCGGGGTTTATTTTCAAGCAATACTGGGATCAGCACTTGGAAAATGAAACTACCTTTTGTTTCCAAAGGCTTATTTCTTTGATTTATAACACCAGCATGGGAGGCCTGATACCATAAGCATTATCAAAGCATGTCCAATAATCAAGATACAGTCCTCTCTTTTTAATAATGAGTATTTAATGCAAATTATGGAAACAATCCTTAGAGAACAGGCTGGAAATCAAGTCTCCCTGACTGTCTCCTTCCAGATAAAAGGATCACACGGTAGCCTGTAGTCTTTTCCACACAGTCATTCTCCTTCCCATTCGAGCTAATGCCTGGATTTTTTTTGCTCCCCAGTGACATAGATCCTGAAGTGAGGGAAGGAGCCTTTTAATCTCTCCAAACAGATGACTCACCGAGTTAGGGATATTTGTTCGGTGATGCTCAGCTCCCCTGGTCCCTAGGAGGGGGACCACGAAGCATTGGTATTGCCATCACCTATGTCTTCTGTTGGATACAGCCTGTGAGGAAGGTTTGGGAGCCTCCAATGTTTATCTCCTGGAGCCCACACAGGCAATGCTAGCTAATTCCCCTGTAATTTATGATCAGGAGATGGATGATAAGGGTGGTCGAAGGACAGTTTGGTTTTATACACCAGATCCCTCTCAGCTGGTCTGTAGCTTCTCTGCTTTACACCATACGAACACAGCGCAGCATCCTACCATTTCTCTTACTAGAACCATTTTTCAGTAACGACACACAGTTATTACAGTGGATTAATGGCTATCATATTCCAGGTCATCCGCTGACCTGTCTGGCAAGCATAAACGGGTTTTGTTTCCATTTGAGGCCTGACCCAAAACCTACTGAAGTCAATAGGTGTCTCTATTACAGACAAAGATTTCTGGATCAGACTTTTGGTTCCCTGTCATTGCTGTAGTTTGCTGCATCTGATCAATGACTCACGTTTATTGTGATTCTTATTTATATTAAATTTTGACAGCAAATATAATATTAAATACAAAGATCTAGAAGCTAAAAATGATTAAGTGCTCAGAGGTATCTGATTTAATACAAACATTATGAAATAAGATAAAACTACTAAAATAAAATCAATCAAAATCTTATTGAGGAATGAAATCCAAAAGATCCAATTCTGAGACCAGAATAAGAAAGTACTTTTGTCCTTTGAATGGGAATTAGGCTTCCTAGAGAGGGAAACCCAGAATTGCTTGGGTTTTCCTTTTTTTTTTTTAATTCTTATCAGCATTATTGCATTTTCTAATTGCTGCAGAATAGAGCCCCATGCAATTAGTTTACAATAATTCATGAGTCATTTGTTATTTTCTACATGTAGAGAAAATACACTTGTATAAGAGTAGCACACCTTTATTCCATCCAATTATCTTAATTCAACTGAAAACTATATTCTGTATCCTCTTCAAATTAATCAATGCAAAAAATGCAAAAAAATGACCCATCAATGCAAAATGTAATTCCCACCTTGATAAACATGGTACCTTATCAGGATTTTTTTTCATACAACTTAAGTAAAAATAATCAACATACATAATAAATACTCTTTAGAGTACAAATAATCAACATTAAGAGAAACAGTTTTCCTCCATCACCTACTGAAAAAAGCATTCAGGTGTTTTGTTCTTCCTTTCCTTGAAAATTCCTTATACTGTTTGACTGAATAGATAAAGATGACGTAAAGTCAGCAATTTTTTTTGACTCTTTCTTTGCTCTTTTGACTCTTTCTTAGAACTTGCCTCTCCTGCATACTGGTTCAATGTAAAGAACTCACCAATGACTGCTGGCAATCTTTCATTTTCAAAAAGAGCATATGCAACTTAAACTAAGAAAAGAGTCATTATTACATATTTTAATCAGCACAGATATCAGCCCCACTACTTCATCTCCCATTTTAAAACTACAAAAGACAATGGATGAGAATTATTCAGACAAAAGTGACCCAAACATCTGGGTGATTATTTCTGTTTTGTCCTTTATGCATAATTTACTGACTAAATAGAAAAAAAAAAAGTGTGACTATTAGCAAGCCATCTTATCAAACTTACACAGGAGGGTCCATTAGGCTTAATTATAAGAAAGATAATTTGACCTATTTTTAGATCTGCTTATGATATTTTTTGTAGAGCTACACTCTGCCTGTAATTGTATCTTGATGTTTTTTATTAAAAAAGAAGTCCCCTTGCCCCCCTTAAACATTTTCCTTAAATATTCCAAGTTTTTACTCACAGTCTTTCTACCCAGCACAGTGCTGACAGGTGCACAATGAATCTCGACTTAAAAAGCTGTATCAATATCCTCAGAGAAAAAGAGTTTATCATGGAAATAGCATGTCCTGCACTTTCTGCCCTCCAATAGCTGTTTACCGAGTTGCTAAACACAGCTCAGCCCACAGACCTTTGACATTTCCAGGGTAGCATCCAAATGGACCCTTTGGAAGGAAAACTGGGGGTGTGCACGTGTATAAGCGTGCAAGTTTGCAGTATAGGTCCACGCTGTCAAAATACACCCACTGAAAGCACCAATAGCACCATGGATTGGAGCTGGTTTAAAAACAAACAAAGAAAAACTACAGAAACGCACAACGTGTAAAGGCTGATTCTCCTTCCCATCTTTACATGAACAAACTTGCTTTTGTGAATACAATTTTGCAGACGGAAGTCCCTAAAAAAAGCACAACCCAAAGCAACACACACTCTAGATTACTTCAGGTTAAATACACTTCAGTGAATTTGTTTAAATTACAGAACTGCAGAGAAAGAAAACTCTAAATATTCATAGCATACCCAACAACAGACACACAGCAGCAAACACAACTGTATAATTAAATAAGTTACACAGCACAGTGTCACGGCTGCAGCAAGGGAATGTGACAGAGAGGAATAATAATAAACTCAGTTACTTAGAGTAATTTAGGCACATATTGACCTTCATGTCAAGAAGCGTTTCGGTGTTAAAAGTAATTTTACATATAAAACTAATCTTTTCCCCTCCACAGCAAAACCACGTTACCCTGCGGTTGGCAGCCGTTCCTGAGAGAGGATGATGAAATTCTTGTGCAAATACTCGGCGGTGCATGAAGAAACAGCCACAGTCACGTGCCCGTTCCACCAGACTCTGACCTGCACAGCGACCAAACACATGACCTCCGAGAGTTAACCAAAAACCAGGTGTGTACATATATATATATGTGTATATATATGTGTGTGTGTATATATATATCTATCTACCTATTTCCCCCTCTCATTTGTCACCATGGCAAAATCTGAAGCTCTAATTAAATGAAGGTGGCACCTTTCTCCCATTCAGGCACAAGAATACACACACAGTTATAATGAAAATGGTTTTAAAGCAAACTCTTTCGCTTTAGCGAAGGAGCGGATCAATAACATAACAGCTACAAGTCAGCAACGTTCACCGCCACATGGCAGAGGGAGTGGTGGGAATTCACATGGAACGTGGATTTGCCAGGGTGGAAAACAGAAGAAGAATTAGGGGTGAAATTTGAGAAAAAGAGACGATATCTCTCTCTATTCTCTAGAAAGGTTCTCTCAAGCCAGTCATGTTAACCCAATCCCCTCCATTCAAGCCTGAACAACACACATTCCTACACATAGGTAGAACATAGTCATCTGGAAGCAACAAAAACAGTTTTTCTCTATTCAGCCTCTGAAGTTTCGGGGAAGGGTGGAACTCACACCAAAAAAACCCACCAACCCAAAAACAAAAGAGTGAGGAGAGATAATAGGGACAAAGGGGTCAGAGTTGTGGACTAACAATGTAATTTAGAGACACAACCCCATCCTGGTGTTGTGCGTGCACAGAACCCACAGTAATGCTTGTTTATTATCTGGATTTCCATTTTCAGTAAGCACCAATATATTTGCCACTCTTGAACAGTAACATTTCATCTTCTTTGCTAGATAAGAACAACAAAACAACCACACAAAGCACTTAATATTGACCCAAAATTAAGCTAACCTCTACCCATCAGTTCTTGCAGTAATCCTTACCCTGTTTTGCTCTGCCAGCTGATTTTATGGACTTCCCACTAACCTATCTTGTTTACTCCACCAGCAAGACAACTGGACTGCTGCTCAAGAAACTTTGTACTCCCCGGAATTTGGGCCAAGAAAGAGAGCAAGAAGTTGAGGCACTTCAGCTACTGAGGCAAACGGGATCCCATGTCAAACTCACCCCAAAAGGGTATATATTTCTTGTTTGGTTGACCATTTAGGTCAAACCAAGCTGAAATACACTACAACTTTTCATTTTGCCCTTAGAAATAAAAGTATACGAACAGCAGAGTGAAAATTTTCCCACTGTATTTTCCTTTGAAAAAGCATCTTGAGTTTTATCCTTGATTGTCAATGGTGGCAGGAAAGCAGCTGTGCTGGCAAAGGCCAGATGGTTGTAGACTTTCATGAGAGCAGGAATATTGACCCCTTCTTCCCGGCTATTCTTCTCAACTCTTCAGATGGATTGAAAGAAAAAAAAACGACAAAGCCAAAAACCTTTGCCCTTAAATTCAAGGCTCAAAAATCAGTAAACATGTCCCCTCAGTAATTTTTTTAGCTGCAGAACTAATCTAGTGTTCTGTCTATTTTTTTCTCCTGTGATGTTGCGAAGTGACCAGAGAACAGGATGAGAAGAAGCCGCCATTGCAAGCCATGGTGAGATCAACATGCGAGGGAGCGAGGCCACACGGGACTGCCGAAGTCCCAGCAGGCACTGGCTGATGCAGCAGAGAGAAGGCGGAAAATGCAACCAAGTGCAGCCCTGCCATCACCCTCTCAAAGAAGCTGTTAGGAGAGCGATGGGAAGGCAGTGATGTTTGACAGGCAGTTCAGAGAAGGGGGGGAAAAAACAAAACAACCACCAAAACTGAAAAAAAAACCCCAACTAAAACAAAAACCCAACCAAACAAAACCCAAGCCAACCAACCAAAAAAAGATGGATTTACAGCTTTTCAAGAAGATGAGTTCTGCATGTCTGTAACTGGGGTTGTATGGTGGTACATGGGGCAGAGAAGGAATTAAGGGGCGGACAGGCAACCACCTTTCTCATACCAACAGCTTCCCCAGCTCATTCAGAGGTGTCTAACCAGGTTAAGCCATGTGCTGCCAGACACATCCATGAGTGTGCTGATACCTCTTCATCTCGTCATTCACCCTCACCATTTGCCATACCCGTCTGCCATCCATCACTGTCAGCCCCTGGCTCACCAGAGCACGTTCGAGCCCTTGTCATGGGAGCCTTGTCCCTTGACTGAAAGATAGTATGTGAGCTTTTCCACAGGAACACCGATAAAACTTGTAATAAATTCATTGGACAGAACATATGCCTTCTTCTCAAGACATCTGAGGACAATAAATAACCAAGGGTGCCCTAAAGCACACCTGCCCCATGCCAGATGGGATGCCAGGACTCTTGGTCCGTCAGGTCACGAAGGCTTGCCTTAGCACTGCTAGCCCAGAGCGCTCTTGTTGTCAAGAGGGTAAAATGATGCAGTAAACAAAGAATTCTCTTTAACAGGAAAAGGCAGGCCTTACCTAGGATGAGATGACCTGGAAGACCCTCAGGCATGAAACCACTATGGTTTCCACAGTCCGAAAAGGAGGAGCAAGGCGATGCTGTGTCCAAGCAGCACACGCTGCACCTGCAGCACAGAGCTCTGCTCAGCACACATCTGCTTAGGAAAACTAAGGTTGCCTGAATTTATAAGGCAAGAGCCACAGCTATTTTTCTTTAAAGCATGCCATCTGCACCTTATGATAGCACGATGCATTTCACCTCAGGCCTAGCAGCAACGAGTTGGTAAACAACAGCATAAAACCTTTGGTCCTCTTTCTGCTGAGCTTGCTCCACCACCTTTCTTACCGCTTTTGTGTTCTCTCCACCCCATCAATGCCTCTGCTCTGCCTGAAAAGCTTTTTTTTTTTACCTCAGGCCACATTTAAACCCTACTTGATCAGGATGCCCTACACCTGCTCTCACTTACCTTGTTCTCCTCCCTCCCAGACCCCAGAGAGCTCTGTTTTGCTTCTGAAGTGATTGGAAGGGAATGTGCGTATTTGGCCTGTTTGCAGCAGTGGCTCACTCTGGTTCTGTGATTCTGGTTAAGACTGAAAAACACTCAGTCCATTCACCTTCACCTTATAGAGAGTTAGCTCTCTCTGACTATGATCCAGGTTTGGGTTTTTTGGTTTTGTGTTGGTTTTTTTGTTTTTTTTTTTAAATATATGGAGCAGTTATTAGTAGTTCCTCCTAAATTATTGGCTGTCTTTTGGGTGGCCAAAGTGAGCTCCTGAAATATTCTTGCTTGTCTGAAGCACTTTTCCCTATTTCTTTTCAGTTGGAGTGTTAGGTACACCTCCTTAAATACATATGGATTTTCCCCTCTTTTGTCACCTGCTCCTAATATTGTTTTTCTTCATGCTCTGTGTCAGTTATCATTTTCATTTCTTTCTGAACTTTTAGACATAGCATTTGTCCTTTAAAATCTATTCTTAAAGTAGAGTCTCTATGAAAAAAAAAACCAAAACAGACTAGAAATAAGAAATTATTTACTTTTCTGCAGTAACATTTAGGGAGAAATATTCCACCACTGGACTAATAATAGTAATACCCAGAGAGGGACAATAAGGGAATCGGGGTCAAGTGATTTCCACATAAAGAAAAACAAGAATGGTAACTCCCTCCGGCTTTGATAATTCCACGGTAGCCGCAACAGCAAGAGAACATATTTTGAATAGATGAAAATTCCTTGTATCTCTCCAAGTCAGCTGCTACTAATAAAAGATGACTGTACTTCTGATGCCCTCACCGCATTTTCAGGTGGAATGCACATACGCATATGTTTTAAAAGCCTCTTGCTATAAGGAATGGTTTATCATTGTTGTTTATCTTACCGTTTTGTAAAGGATAAGAGCTTTTTTTTTCCCCCCTCTGGACAAATCTTTGGTGTTAATGTTCGCTTTGGACATGGAGAACTTTTCAAGCCAGTTTTACCAAACACAGGGACTGGAGGGGGAATGTGTCTGTCCCTTCCCAAGGGAGCATTAGTATGACAGCAAAGCGGGGAATTGGAGAGACTCAAAGCAAAATGGGGGACCTGGCAGCCCCTTTCCTCACGGCAGCTGTTCGCTATGTTTTGTATAACCTTCTTAAAAACAAATGGGAGTGCTTTGGGGGTGGATTTACAGCAAATCTCCCAACTACTCTTTCTCCAAGATCCTCTCAAAGACAGGTAAATGTGTCTGTGTATCAGATACAGCCTCTTTCTGTAGAGCCACTGTTTCGTCACCCACCAGATGACCAGCTGTGTGTCCAGACTCTCACAGTACACCACAACTGCCCACTTCTTCATCTGCTTGTAGCACATTTCCTGCCTGTGGTCAAAGAGCTTCTGAGAAAGGGGGAAACAGAGATCAGCTACAGGCCAGATGCAATGGGATTATAACAACAAGACCTTATTGAGATGCACCCCACAATACCCGAACTTTCTTTTTTTCTTAATTATTTGTGTACCGAATCTTTTATGATGCACTTCATACTATTGCAGGTCGACTAATGGCAGAGGACATTAATTGAACCGAGGCAGACAAATGATACCGGTGCCTTTTTCCTCCTCCTCTGCCCCCTGTTTGCAACTCCATAAAAGCGAATGCGCTTCACACTTCCATTTTTATTTTTAAGCTCTTGCAGCAGTTACCATCTGGAGCAAGACTCAGGGAGGGAAGAAGGAAGGAAAGCCAGGTCAGAAAATCACAAGCTGAGCTTGTACTACGTGTGTGTTGTATCAAAAAATAAAGGGAAAAAAAAAAAAAAAGAGTGCCACACACGGCGTAGTACTGATTAATGAGAAGCACCATGCGGATACGGA
This sequence comes from Burhinus oedicnemus, assembly GCA_008921705.1. Lineage (NCBI taxonomy): Eukaryota > Metazoa > Chordata > Aves > Charadriiformes > Burhinidae > Burhinus > Burhinus oedicnemus. The sequence goes on along the minus strand of VFFE01007179.1, from coordinate 1,711,876 downwards.
ACCTCCAAGAGCTGAAATTGCAAAGACGGTCTATGCTTGATTTAAATAGCACGCTACTGTTCTGGATGGCCCGGAAGCAGTAGAGGAAGCAATAGTACATAAAGGATCGTGACAGGCACCAAAGTGGTGTGTGACATGCCAGGGGACACCACTGTAAAGAGCCAGCGGTGGCTTAGGAAGGGGATATATTCATACATGTTCTGTGATAAGAAACGCATTCTGCAGCTTTCTATCAGAGGGCGTTGAACAGCGGACATTCAAACAGGGGTAGATCATTTCAGCAAAGCTGAAATTCCTGAAAAATACTTCAATGCCAAATAACACAAGAAAACCAACAAGCTCCTGCATTAAGTCCACCGGGGCAGGGCAGTGCTCTCGCAAGGGGACAGAGGTGAGGAGCAAACCTTGCCCTTTATTCATAAACCCAGCAGGTTTCATGGGAGTGACAGGTAAGTACCGAACTCTTTCTAGAAGAACAAACACAGAATCTTGTGCCGCTCAGAGCAGCCTCTTGATATCCAAACACTCGCTCCTTCCCTCCCTGTCCCCAGATTTGAACCTCTCAGCCTTCCCTAACTGAAGATTTTATCTTTGTTTGATTCACTAATAAACTGATTATGCAGCAAATCAGACCGTGAACCGGCCAAGGTCTAAACGAAGCTCTGCCAATACCCGACTTCCCACTGATATTTATAATCCTCAAATAACCCTTTGCTTGACCCCCCGGTTGCAGGCAGTGACTCAGCAGTCGCAGGGCTCCTATTAGTATTCTCGAGGCATTTCCAGAGCGTTTTAAACCGCCTGTCTCACTTGTGCTGTGATCAGACCTATCAGTTTGTGGTGAATCGCTATGAGGAAGGTTACAGGTCTCCATAGGGACTGCACATGATCTTTGAAAAGTGCATTTCCCTCTATCAAGCCATAAACACTCAGGAGAGCCGCTAAAGATCACTCAAAATATATTATTGAATACTTTGATGCCATACTCTCATTCTGTGTTATCATATACTTAAAGTATATTAAAAGGTTCCCTAAATACCAAGTGCATTTGTGTGGAATAGATTTGTGTTTTCCAAAGCCAGAAGAAAATAGCTTTGTATCATTACAGGAGATGTAACACTTTTTCTGCAATTCTGTAGAATGGTTTATAAGGGTTTGACAGTGCTTTTTTTTTTTTTTTTTTTGCCTCCTCCCCCCCCTCACCCCCTCCATTCTAATGGCTGTTGTGATAGACTTTAGTTAACTACTCTGGATTTTTTTTTTTTCCTTGCTAACAGTCCGCAGTCAAAATGAAAAATAAGAACCTTCTGGATCCTGTCTTGATAAGGTCAGATTGTAGAATTTTTCTTTCCAGCAATTTAGCCAGGCTCTCTCCTTCCAGAATACATTTACTCAGTAATAAACATCTCCAGACAGCCGGGCTGTACAGACTGGAAACAATTAAGCCAAAATTGGGGAAAGCAGCACATGAATAAGTATTCCACTTTAATGAAATTAGACTGAAAAATTCAGGAGCAGAGGAAGTAAAAGCATTCTCAAATTGTATTAATTAGACATATTTTTAAAAATCTGTGCTCGTGCAAGTACCTTATGCATTTTTTAATATCAAACTACTCAGAAAATGTGCTGGGTAATTACAAGCCTTTGGTACTGTAATACTGTGGTCAAGCACCAGGCACACACCAACATTTGGGGTACATAATTTAATGTCTAGTAAGAAAAACAAAGAAGTTTAGCCAATTTTCTTTAAGCCATGTAAACGCAAGCCTGCCAAGCAACAAGTTAAAAGGGTTTGTCTTACCAGCGTAGAATAAGGCTAAAAACCAGTTTATTCCAGAAATGAGTTAACAACTTATGCTATGAAGAAGCCTCATCTCTCAATTAGGTAAGCAATTAAGTAAAAATGTTTAGCTGTCCCAGCTTGTTAGAGATCCAAGTAAAGTCCCTCTGAAAGAAAACAGAGTTTTTCTATCATCACAAACATTTTACCAGATTCTAAATTCTATAGTTTTCCAATGTTTGCATAAATGCATTTACCACTTAGACATCGCACACTTAATTGCAAATCCATCACCTGTTTACTTGCAGAAGAGAACAAAAAACACCTGTGCCATTATTTTTAATTAAGTTATCCTCCTGCACCTGCTCTGTCCAACATCCTGAAATATTCTATAAATTCTAAAATAATTTAGAATTAAATAATTACACATCATGTTTCTGACATCTCTTGGTGAGGTTTTCTCAAGAGGCTCAAAACTAATACAAAACTAAACTTGGTTTTATAAAGCACTATTTCAATTTGGAAAGTTCACAGCATTTTCAAGAGGAATTAATGAACGTTGCTAATAGCTGAATCCGAGTTATAAGGCATTAGGAGGACACAATCATGAGGAAAGGCAATATATAACCTTTAGATGGGACAATTAGAGATCAATTATTAGAGCCAGAGAAGAGCATTCGAAAGCAGCTTCTTCATTAATCAAAGATTATCTCAAATTAGAATGTTTAATTATTTGCCAAGGTTCTTTGTATATTTGTCTGCATCAAAAAAAAAAAAAGAAAAGCCAGAGGCTTTTGGAAAAATGCTAGCTTTTTGAACATATAATTTTAACGTGGTTTTAAAGCTAAAATAGCAAATATTTTAAAGAACACATAACACAGTGAAAGTAGCATAACAGAAAATTACATCAAAGATGCAACAGCTGCTGGTTTTTAATATACTAAGTCTGGTGGATGTTGTTAACTGTTTGGATGTCCAGCTACTTGGAAAAGATGTTTTAATAGAAATGGCAAGAAAGGAAAAGATGTGACTATCCTATGCACTGTAATGATGTGGGGTGGGGTCCTAAGATCTGACGTCAGATTTAGATCAAATTTGTAGGCACCTGAGTTTTAGGTTCCCAAACAACCGAGCATATCCAAAATTTAGGGTGGGAGGCAACACCATGAACAGGCACAGAAAGGGTGATTAGACCAGCTGGTGGGTAGAAAATGCTGGGCACCAGCATCTGCTCCCCCGCCACCGCACGGAGAGCACTAAGTCCCATGTCAGAGGCAGTCCTCCAAATGCAAGCTGCAAAACATGCTGGAGGTTGGTTCAGCATTACCTTTCCTGGGCTAGTAGCCAACATTGACCCAATCACCATGTATATTTGTATATTCTGACAGTTTAGATGATAGTTGGGAGGAGATACACCTGGGTTGCAAGAAAAGCCTTTTGCAAACAGGAATTTTTGAGAAGCACAAAGGGAGGAGCGCTTTGCTGAGACCCCTTTGCAGTTTAGGCAGGTGCAAAGTACATGGCTCCGGAGGAACGATAACTTCTACTCATCCTTCTAAGAGCTGAAGCACTTGGGCAGGTCCCCTCTAAAATGGCCCTAAAAGCTGCTAGCTTTAGAGATTGCACCTTCGGCTGTGACAGCACGAAGAGGAGCAGGAGCGGCCGAGCTGCTCTGCGAAGATATGGTGGCCATCCCAGAGCACAGCTGTCATGCTCTTAGGGAAATGCCATCCGCTAGTTGTTCACGATATAAAGTCTGTTCAACCTGTGCCTGGCACACTTGCCATTTTTCTCCTACAAAGGAGATAAATGCTTGGCAGGCACAACACGAGCTGTCCACAGGGATGTGGGCACCTGAGTACCTACTCATGGATCTTCTTAGGAAGCATGTCCCAGCACAGTGCCTGGGCAATTATTCTTCAGTGACAGCCAGACACAGACATAGATGCATCTGGGGAACGAAGCTGTTCCCATTATGAGATATCTTTCTCACACAATTATGTTTTTTCTCACAGCCGATCTTATATACAAGCCACAATGAAACTCTTTTATGTCTTTATTCCTCGGTAAGGTGTATCCTGAAAGTGGATACAGACTTTCTTCTTCTCATAGATGACCTCTCTCCTTGCAAGGCCCCGTCCTTTGTGGGCTAGGTCAGGATGACCCCAGATGGATTCAGAGTGATTTGAACTAGACTTTTGCACATATTACAACCACAAACCTTTCTGGGGTAACTCTGCTTTTAAGATAAATGCCTCCTGAACTCATTCAGTGCAGAATAACTAACCCTGAGATATTCTAATTAAAACGTGTCACTATCCATGAGAAAGTACACTAGCAACCCGAGACAAACAAATGGCTCTCAGTCCATCTTTCACCAAGTCTCTCCCAAACCTAGTTTGTTATTTTTCCTGCCGTTATAAAGAAGATGTGTCAAATGTGCACGCTTTGGTGCAGCGATCTACTCAGTCACCACTGAAGAATGTGGCCGTGATACTTGTGGCACATGACAACTCCTGCTGCTGTAGTATACCTCGTGTGGTATGCATACGGCGAGGTGTGAATTCAGGAGATGCAGAACGGTTTCCTTCCTGCACAGTGCTTAGCACGAGCTCAGAGAGGAGTTCCTCCAGAGGTGGCCATAAGAGAAGGCAGTATAGGGGATACCGAGGTGATCCTCGCTGATAAAAGAAGAAGATAAATGCAAAGGAAGACGAAGTCAAGGATGTAGGAAAATCCACACAATCATTTTCAGTGGTCTAGAACTTGTCTTTATGGAGACAGGAACTTAGGATCCTACAACATCTGTTGGCAGTGTCACCAGAAAAAGCAAAATATTTGACCCTTTCCACACTCAGTTGTGATGGGTGAGAGGTGCCAAGTGTGCTATCACCCTTCTATTTCATCATTACCTTTTTTTCCACTTTGAATTCTTGACATTCTGCTAATTATAAGGCAAAATGATGGATAGCTAGTTACGCTGTGTGCTGTTTTCTGCAATTAAAGTCAATTCTTGAAACTACTTGGTCTGTTTCTTCTTAGACTCCAGGGAAAAAGTTATCTTCACACTTCCCACAGCTTTCTTAAATGCTTTAATTCTTACTGGTGTAAGAACATAACAAAATGAGGTGGTATTTAGAATTACTGAAATGTTCAGCTAATAATAGTGCATGATATAATAACTATATAGACTTTATCAGAGAGGCTGAAGCCAAAATAGATGTCTATGGGAATATCATGTAACCATATGTGAACATTCAGTATAACAAGTAGAATATCATACAGTTGTTCCCACATCGTTCCTATTTTCTGCAGTAGGAAAAGCATCCAGGTCTGAGGAAACAGGACTGTGGCCATGGCATGTCTTACACCTTATTGATTCCTGGCTACTTTCTCTGCCCTTTGAATCAGCCACTAATTGCCTTGGTGAGAGCAGATTTCAGGATGTTCAAGGTCATTGCCACGCAACCCAACTATGCCAGACTCTACTCCATTTGTTAATTATTTATGCCTCTTCACAGCATAAGTCGCACCCGCCATGGTGCCCTGCACTTCACTCACCATTCCATAAAGCTTTATAGGTAAGATACATCTCTCAGGTTGAAGAAAGGAGCTAAAAGGTGCAGTTCCACAATCACTTTAAGTTGGTCCAAGCCTTGGCTACTGCTGTCAGGTTTGATCTCTCTTTCTCTAAATGGTGTGTTAATGCTCACCCCCTTTTTCGCTAGCGCTAGCACTTCTATAACCAAATCATAAGCTGCAGCTATATATATTGAATTGCTGGATTAATTTTCAGCCGTATATCTGCAGGGATGCTCTAACTCACATGGGAAAAACAGCAAGAATAAATAGCTACTCCAAAGTAGGGTCGCCCAGACTTCAGCCGTCTATGGCATTGCAGCCTAAATCAACCACTCCACCGCCTAAGGGGGCGGCTACGGCGTTATGCCTCTCCGCTTCTTGAATGCACAGAGTTTAGCAATGCAACGTTAAGGCATACGTAAATATCTGGCCCAATAAAGAGCAAGTAAATGACAGTATGACGTTCACATATTTGAAAACTGTTAAACAAACAACATTTTTTTCATGTCATAAATTCACGTGGTTTTAGACTAGAGAAACAAAAAGCCCAGGTTCCTTCATGCATCGGTTCAGATCTGTGGCAACTCAGTGGAAGGAGTCCCAAGTGATGGGCCAAATTTAAGGCACACACTGTCCTTAGTGTTTTCTACAGGCAAACTCTATGTTGCTTCTTTCTCAGCGTGCCGGGTCTTACTTTGAAAAAGTTAACACTTACATGTAACATAGGAAGAACTTACAATTATTCTATAGACTAAATACTTATGGGTGAAACACTTGGTAGGGTAAATATATCCTCAACAAAAAAAATATTGGTATAAATTGAACTATGCAGCAATCTCTCTGAAACCTGGAAGAGATTCTGATAGTGGATATCACTCAGTTCCCTGATACAGACTTACTAATTTGTGGCAGAAGAGCCACCAGCCATTGACTTCAGCCAGAATTTGAGCCGAAACTGTGAGATCCAGTTGCAAGATTTTTGTCATTATATCAATGTGGGAAAAATTACTTGTCCCACATTTGAAGGAAGCACACAATTTACTTGTAAATTACAAAAAAGTACACCAATTCTACCATCTATCGGCATGAAAATTGCTTATTGATTCAAAGAAAATGCTAGAAATATTTTACATAAAATTACTGTGCTAAAACTAGAGTTTGAGTTTATAGCACTGAGAACTTTTGTGAAGAGCTGTTAAATGAAGGAAGTCAGTTTTATGATGCAAAAAGATAACAGATTTTACAAATGTTTTGCAAAAAAGTTAAATGCAGAAGTTTGGGTTTTTTTAAATAAGGCTATTCCTATTTAAGGTATAGAAATATAAAAAATTAAATAAATCGTTTATTCTGGGTCATTTTAACTCATACCAAATCAACGTTATATGTATAGAAATGCAGTTTTTTTCTTCAGCAAGCAGAATCATTTATAGCAATGTAATATCTCAGATAAAATAGTGACAACAAACAATTCAAAGCATAAATGCAAGCATTGTGGCTATGCTGCTGTACCACACAGGTAGCTCTCAACCTGTTCACTCATTTCCATTCTCTGCACCATGGAAATGTGTGAGAGAGGGCAAGAGAGCCAGGAGAGAGCTGGTACTCGTGCACCAGCACCGGCTTTCCCTCATCAGCGCTGAATGGAAGTGTGTGCCCTACCTTGACTTCACAAAGTTATTCTTTAGGATTATTCACACACTTAAAACGAAACACCGGCTTAAGCGTGGCTAGATCAAAGACAGAGGTCCCCTCAGCAGCAACCGTTCCCAGTTCCGCCGGTGGAAAATTTGTATTTCTGATTCAGCAAAGCACTTAAGCATGCAGGTTGATTCATCTAAGTCTCCATAAATCAACATAAATATACACATGCTTACAGTCAAGTATGTGCACAACTGCTTTGCTGGAACTAGACCTTTATCAACAAGGGAGCTTCTTGCCGCTCTGTTAACCCTGGTTTATTGTACGTGAATCCTACAGTGCCAAAAGCGTGTCCAAGACAGAGAGCAGGAAGGGAATTTGCAGACATTTGGGTTTCTAAGGACAGCTTGTGTCCTCACACCAGCTCAGGTCCTTGGGTCTCCTCACACTGCAGATCCAAAGGGGCTGGATTACCAGGGATTACACTTACCTTTCAAACGGAACCCAAGGAATAAACACTTTTGAAAGGAATTATTGTCTCAGGTACCACGTTTCCACCCAGCCTAGCTCAGACCAAGACACTGCTCTTCATGCAGTTAAACCGTCTTTTGCACAAGAGGTGGTGAACAGGGGTTGGAGGGTGCTCTTTGCAAAAATATGAGAAAACACAAACCCCCTTCACTGCCTCCCTTAGTTTTTGCCTCAGAAAGGTTATTTTATAATCTTATTTTAATGACGTAAAGGTATAATGTGCTTCTTACTGGTGTAAGCTTAATAAGTTTACACCAGCCAGAGATTTTGAGAGACAGAGCCCATAAAAATTATGTTACCTGACATATGTGCACAGGCTGCACATTTCTGGCAGAAAGCAGATTTCACTTGACCTTGGAGGAAAAAGTTCCCAACAATTTAGAACCAAAGGCTCATCTGCGTATTTGTTTCCACCAGTTTTACCTGTCTGTGAGCTCTCCACCATCCTTCTCTGTCGTGGACATTCTCCCATATAGTGTTGAAAAAATGAGGCCATGATTTCACAGTCAGTTGCAAAACTAAGTTTAAGATAAACTTTTTTGCAGCAGGGTGCATCTTTTCACTATGGAATTTCAGAGCGCGATATACAAGGATCCCAATACCTCACCATGACTGCTATGAGCTTTTGCCCCCCCCCGCCCAAAAAAAAAGAAAAAAAAAAGAAAAAGATAATGATTGCATTAATACAGGTGCTGGTGCTCTGGTCAGCATTTCAAATTGCCCCAGTCTGTTAAACATATTAACCTACCTTTGAAAATAGAATACCTGCCCGGAGCAATTCTCAATGTATTTCCCATTAAAAAAAAATCCCAGTTCAGCTACTTGAAAATTGGTTGCATACGTGATGAGGTATTTCTACAGTATGCCAGGCTTAACCCCAAAATGTCCCCAGTTATTCCTCTACACTCTATTACAGATGCCTGAAAACAGGATTTATTACAGAAGTGCTTGATCACAGCTTTACAAAAGACAACACCATAATTTTGACGTCTCAGGAGTTGATTGGAAAAGCACCTCACTGCAGGTTATTACAAATTTTTATTAGTTAAGATCTAACTTTGCTCTGTATCACCCATAAAATATTACTATTTTCAAGTCTCTCAGAGCAGTGCTAAGACGCAGTATCCTCCAGGTAAGAGCCAGTCCGCCCAGCCAAGCTCTCAGCTTCACTGCAGGCTTTTTCTACAGTTCCTGTAGTGCAAAAGGTCTATAAATACCACCAATAAAACCTCTTACATGTCTTCCCAGTACAAGTCTTCGAGATTTCACTGCTGGAGTAGTACCCTTCCTCCCCCAGAAGGTTATCTTTATGGAAAGAAGAATATATGTACAGCTAAAAACCCCTCAGTGCCACAGCAAGCGCTAGTCGTGAAATCAGTCAGAAACTACTGAGAGCTACGGCAATATCGTTCGTGATGATTGTGCTGGGGGTGAAGCGGCTGCTCAGCACCCAGCATAGCGGAGATGCAGAGCCTGGGTTCCTTCTCCTGCAGAAGAGGGACAGGTTCCCACCAGGAACCGGCGGTGGCCCCACGCACAAAGCAATTGCAACATGGAGTCCATCGGAAAATGAGTCCTGAATAAAAATGCTAGTAGGAATTAAGAAATTAATGGAAGAATTCTGGGAGAATATTCATAGTGAGAACAGCCACATATATGTGCATAAAAACTGAAGTTTTTATTTAAAAATCGGTGTTTTAACAACATCTCAGTAATAAGGGGTGTTCAGTTTTAAAAGTCTGATATCGGATGCTGGATTTAATTAGTGTTGTGGGTCAGTGTGCTGTGAAAAACCACATTCTCTCTACACCACTTTTTCCTCTGACTTTAGAAGGACAAATGTGATTAGTAGAGAACACATCCACCTGCATAAGAACATTTTCTAATTATTCATGTGTCTATAAATGACCTCTGGCAGCTCGTAACACGGTGAAAACTGAAGATGAACAGTACATGCCATTGGGAAAATAGTGCAAATCCTTCCCCATTTCCCTTGAAATGAAATTTTTGGCCTTGTTATGGCAAAGAAATAAAATTGAACACACAGTTTTATTAAAGTTTAAGATCCTCTCTTGTCTTCACTACGTGCTTCCAGCACCTCTCCTGCGTTAGCACCAATAATCATGTGGTCAAGAAATTATTTTCTTTCTTATCCATTGTTTGGGGCTTTTTTAAATCTATCTCAATTTTCAGCCGTGTCAGCTCCTGATCCAGCTCACTATACGGTCACTTAAATGTAGGACTCGGCTTATGTGGGAGACACCAAGATATTTTGCACAGACAGAAGAGAGGATGAAGGGATGATATATTCAACACTAACACGTACTTGGACCTGTTCAAATGAGCTGCAAACTTGCAGCCTGATTCATCCTTATCTGAGCTACCATAGGTGTCCATATTACACGAAGACCTGTGCAATCTTTCATGTTGTGTTTGTAACTATTAACTGCCGTGCAAACACCATGCAATATAATAAAACAAATTGGTTCTGTCTGAAAATGGGAGAGGCAAACTTGTTAGATAAGATGAAAGTCTCTGCATTTCACTCAGAAGCAAGCTTTACAGCTTAGTCATAAATACCTAAAAATCTTGTTTTCTGATAGAAATGTGATAGAAGTTAATATATTTCATTTCTGGGTGGCACATATAGCCCTAGAAAATCCAATGTGTCCCCATGGCAAACCTATGACTGGAAGATGCAATGATAGTTTTTCAATACAGCTTACCTACAGGAACCAAGTTCAATCTAGCCCCAGCTGAAAGTTAACTCAGGCAGAGTGCTTATTACAGCACCCTACAAAATAAATTATAACATACTAGTATCGCCATTAAATTATGGTATATAGATTTGAGGTAACAATGCTAAATATTTATGAATTTCTTAGTGTACTGATCTTGAACAGTGGTTATTTCACAATTTGCTTTGTCCAATAAGCAGGTTAATTTGCAGATGGAAATATTAAACCTTTTCCCTATTATTTCTGTTTTCATAGAAGAATATCCTTGTTGTCCTGTTCTATTCTACAATAATAATGCTATACTGAGATATCTAACAATTCAGTAGCCATTTAGAAAAAAAAATGCCAAACATGTATGAAGTTATGAAAGTAACATTAAGTGCTTTAATAATGATTTTTGATCAGGGCACACATGTTATAAATAAATTCCAATGCCATATTAACCTTAAATTAAAAAATGGAAAAATTGCAGTCAGCAAGAAAATTAGATGTCTTACCAAACTTTGTATTGCAACTTTTAAATTCCCTGAGAAGATTTTACTGGAAGTGATACTTAACCTTTATATGTCCTGATCTTGGAATGGCAAGGTCTACACTTCTATGGCCAGGCCAATTATCTTCAATTAAGCAATAAATGTGTAAGGCTTGTTCAGTGCCAGTATAAATTCCCTAGCTTTATACTATACCTTCAGAAGTACACTAAGAGTTAAAAAACAGAATCACCTTCCAGTAACATTTTAATGAACCACACCTTTATGTAGCTTCACCATTTAATACCTTTCATTTAGGCAAGGTTTTACAGCAACCCTAACGAATAAAACTTCTTGGCTACCCTAATTTGAAACAGAAAGCATATTGCCCTAATGCCTTACAGGGGTGCCTTAACTATCCGCCATGTATATTTCTTCTGGACAATGACCATATAAAAGATTAACATGTCGAGTGTGTTCATTGTAAAACATGAAATTTATTGGAGCAGTTCATTTTTTTAAAATTTACTATAAAAGATTACAATCACCTACCCTGCAGGAACGACGGTAATATATCTGCAACATAGCTTACTCACACGGTTCTTTTGTTTTTGTTGTAGAAAAGGTGTATGAAATATATCTGAGTCGCATGCTGAGATTTTTTTTTCAAGATGCATCAAAAAAGTTATTTAATTTTTCTCAGAAGTAACGTATTCTACTGAAGTGCTTTTATTCGACCAAAGACGTTAATTACAGACGTGTAAAATAGGGGCTGTACAGGCTATTCTGGCATTATCAGGGCACAACAGAAAAGATCCTAAAGGGTAGGGGAAAAGTGAGATACAGTGTTCTCCCTGATTTTCACAAAATGCATAAGGGCCACTTACGTCACATTTTGCTCTGTAACACAATCCCATCACGCACAGAAGTTTCAGGATTCACAAAAAGGCTGTTTTGCTTTCTCTGACCCCCAAAAATATCAGAGAGTTTTTATTGTGTAGGGAGAGAAAGCAATACAGAAAAAATAAACCATGAATGATTTTACAAAATTCACCATGGCATTTATTACCATCTGATGTACCTTTTAAGCACAATTACTCACTTATTTCCTCCAATATGTGTTTCCCAAGGTGAGTCTTGCAAATAATAGTGAAATAAAAGATCACAGTAAACATGTCTTTTCCTTACTAACCAATCACTTTTTATATCACTTTTTATGCATAACCACTTTTTTTTACTAATGAAATTGCAGGACCAGATCTGTTCTGCTATATTAATATCACGTTCACCGGCATTCACCTGAGTGAGGGTTTCCAGCCCAAAGACACCAAGCTAAATTACTAACGGGTCTGAGAGGAGAAGGCTTTGAGGCAGGACAGGGCACAACAGTACAGAGAAGGACACCAAGGACCTTCAGAGAAGCACAAAGAAGCTATTTGCAAGAAAACGGCAAGTATCTCCAAGAAGGAGGCTGAGGATATCCTTCTCGATACAAAGAGAGAAAAAGGAGAAGCAAAGCCCTGGGCAGGTCCAGCCTCCAAGAAATTTCATCAGCTGTTGACAGGAGGCAGAGAAGAAATGCAAAACCAAGCCGCACAGGACAACCCATGGCTGATGGGATTCACTTGGTCATGATGAGAGCAAACACCTCAGCTTTCTAAATTCACATTTCCCATGCAACGGCTGAGTCGCACCAAAAGTGTGCTGAGAACTCTGATCTGCCAAACTTGCAGGAGCCAAGGTTAAAATATGCAAAATATTTAATGCTACTTATGCACATAAGTCCTCTGCTGTTTCAAGCATTGTTTTCTGTGTTTTGCATTGCTGTCTGGTGTGTGAAATAAGTACGTGTTGACTGGCACCAAGAAATCTGGGTTTAATCACTCAAAACAGGCAGAAAGGACTCAAAAGCACCAGACAGCTGGGCAAGGGATAACACAGATTGCTAGATGAAGCCCCTAGCCACGTTTCCCTGCCCTCCAATTTACTGGCACAAGGGAACTCACTGGGCTTAACATTAACCAAAAAAAAAGAAAACAATGGTACCAGCTGCCAGGCAGCCTCAGAGAAAGTACCTCGTTATTCACTGTAGCGAAAAAATATTCCATTTGCCCTTAAATATTTTCAAATGTTTTAGGATTCATCCTTTAAAATTTGTTAAATAAAGCTGCTGTGTTGTAAATCTTCGCTGTTCTGTATTAAAATAAAAACTTTTGCTGACATTATATATATTTTTCTGCGAAGCTCCAAAGCATATATGCGTATTTCACATCTAGTACATTGTTGTAGATATATTAAGAAGATCCCGCAGCATTAAGTTTTAAAATGACCTTTAAAAGAGCCTGTGTCTGTTAATTGGATTCTCCAGAGCTCAGAAACTCTTGTTTTTAATTCTGAGTCAGAATCCCATCAGTAAAGTAATATTCAAAAGCTGCTGTCAGATCCCTCACTTTCAGTTGTCTCCTTGGTTTCTGTGGGGAGAAGTGCTGTGATTCATCCTCAAAGATACGCAGGTCATTCATAACCAGAGAGATGCACATATTATGATGCAGCCTTCCCAGCAGACATTATTTTAGCAGTGGATAATTGAAAAAGGAAGGGCTAACATCTCTATGCAGCAGCTTTAATACACGTACTGTAACTCTCCTCCCACCTCCGCTTCTCGCTGGTTCAGATGGTGAACCTGCGAGACCACTCGCCTTAGTGGAAACTTTTAGTAGAGTTTCAAAAGCAGCTATTGAACACGTCTAATAACCATACTCCTCTCGGTGTCTTTGAATCCTTCCGACAAATTGCTTTGCCTGGCTCTCAATAGAGATAAAACAGATCCAACTAAAAATCTATGATGTCTCACACCTCCTCTTTCCTGTTACCCTCTCTGTCTGCAGACTTTAAAAATGAAGTCAACGCTGTAGCACCGGGGTGATTCTGTGATAGAAATGTGGTCCTTTACTTCCAAATGAAGGAAATGGAGGCGCTTCCTTTAGCATAGTTTAAGATACACAATAGCTCAAAAAGGAATCCATTTCTCAGGTTTGCCTTTGTTTGGTTCTAGCCAAATGAATTTGACAGTAATTCGACTTCAAAATTAGACTAAAGAAACAAACATGCAATATCCATACATTTAATCAGTCTTGTATATATTCTGACTGTTACATACTCAACTGATACATCAGTTGGACGTAGGGGAGTAGCTATACCATTAATGCAGCCTTTATTTTGTAGATGGTATTTCCTGATGGTGAGTTATTTTACAACGCAGTGCTTTTATTGCTGTGGCCCTGGTAATTAGGATAGCATTTCTTATTAACTAAATAAAATGTCAGAAATATGTCTTTTTGATGTCTTTGTTGAAAGCCCAATCATAATGTCGGCAAGTCCATCAGGAAGTGGTTGGAGGTATCCGCGCCATCTTTTTCTCTGAAAAATTATCATTTGTAATGTGGGCATTTCGAGAGAGCGTGTGTTATGTAGAGCATGTTTTCCTTGTAACTGGCCACCACATAGAACGTAGCCTACAGCTGATTCGCGTCTACAGGTGACAGCGGCAGCACTGCTCCATCACCGCGGCGTGAGAATTTAAAGCGTCGTGAGCTGACGTCTTAACACGCTTCTGCTCCCTTTCTTAAACCAGCATTAAGGCTCATCTGATGCCAAGATGAGCTGATGTGAGGAATGATAAAACCACTCAGCAAGCGAGAAGAGTGGCTGGCTCAGCTTGCAGCGGCGCGAGGGTGGGGGAAATGTTGCAGCCGCAGGCCCGGAGCAAACAAAATGCCTTGAGCCTGTATCCTCTTACGTACCCCTAGTACAGACGGCAGCTCTGTTGGGTATACAACTGTTCAAGAAAACAGTGGGGAAAAAAAAAAAAAAAAGATAAAAACCCCGACAATTTTGTCTAATTTAATGTTCTTCCCAGAGCTGAACCTGAGCATCCGCAGAAGAGCTGTGGATCTCAGCATCACTGCCAGCCAAAGCACACTGCGACCTCCCTCCCAAGACTGACCGCATCCTGAGCATAAGCAATATAAAAGCAGAAAGCTGAAAAATCAGACATAAGGATACTTCTAAGGAAATATTATCACCACCACTTGAGATGTTGGAATTAAGAAAAATGCTCTCATATGAAATTTTATCAAGTATGCTTCTCTTAGTCTGCGTAAGCCCTGAAATATTAACTGTTTTTCTAATGTAGGTTGCACTTCAAATCAGAAAATAAACTCGTGGCTGTGCTTAGAAGAGTCTTCATAAAAGCGTACAACCTGTTTCTGTGATGGGCGACAAAAGGGACTGTTGAGAGGCTGAGCAAAACTAGCGCCGGCTTTTTGCGATGCCTGTGACCAGAAGGGGACGGTCACAACCCACGGGAGCACTCTGGCCACTGCCACTACCTCCGCAGCAACACCTGGGTGAGCTATTATAGGACACATATGCAAACGAACAAAGACAAAATTGCACAGACAATTGCACACTTGGCATTTCTTAACTCTGAAGTGTTTAACTTCGCAATTAAAATACCGCTTAGCCAATAGATCTCTTCTCTATGTAATATATGCTTTGTGAATATATATGGAGCTGCTGTACTAAAATCAATGCAAACATCTCAAAAATACTTTAAAATTTTTTTGATTAAATGAAGCCAGTGGATCTGCTAATCTCTATGTGTAAATCTACTCATTTCGACTTAGTAACCTCCCCTTGGTTATTTTTTATTTCTTTGTCCTGCTTTGATCAGGCGCATGACTGATTCCAAATTGTGAAGTCACTCCTTGCAAAGTGCCTGTGATGTGATGTACCGAGTCTGTGTGTTTGGGAACATTAACGTTAATAAAGGATTTGAAGTTTTTTTGCACATATGCAAGGCAATCAAATTAGGATTATTTTCAGCAACTCGAGAACTAATTTTTGTTTCTGCGATGAGTATTTATTTCTCTTTCAAGATGAGATTTCTTATAGAATACCTCCAAGTGTTTTTATAGGAATCTGCCATTGATAATATTTATAAAATTAAAGGACATTTTAGAATTGTCAGCATGAGGCCGCCAGTATTATGTCACTCAAAGTGAAGTCCTCTTTGACAACACAGCATTTTCCCCCAATTTTACTGACAGATGTCTCAAGAGCAAGTCACCTGTTACATTCAGTGGTCTGTAGCTGACACTTATTTTATATGCTAGAACATTACTTCACAATAATTTAAAATTATTTTTCTCCTCAATGGCTTTGAAACGGATAAAGCCATTGTAACACGAGCCAGACAATTTTTACACTGTGGTGGCACATCACACATCCTACATTTTTCTCTTCTGCAAGGGTTCCACTCACAGTGGGAACAAGACACCTATTTAATATCATCCAGGGTAAAACTCACAAATGTTTGTGTTCAATTTACCAAGAAATGCAGTGAGGTTCTAAACATTTAAAGTAAAGGCACCCTACGTGGCTCTGTGTCTTGCTGAACAGTTTGCCAATTCAAAGGGATGTCAGGAAGGAGCAACATTTAAGTAGCTGCGATATGCATTGATTTTATGAAACATTAAGTTTTGCCAAACTGCACGAAGAAAAAATTAGGCTTCAGAAATTTGCTTGACATAAGGGAATGAACGGTGGAGGTTCATTAATCAAAGTCTGTAAGGACTTTATTAATAACCTTACCTGTTAGTTACAAAGGAAAACAATGATATCTTAAAACATTTAGAACATTTAGGGTACCTACTGGAATTGCCTTTTTTAGAAACTATGTTCATACTTAAGCTCCACTAATAAGATGAAAATTGCTGATATCAGTCTGAGGAAAACATAAAAGAGTAATTTGGGCAAAGGTGTGCTTGCAAGAATGCATAGTTAACGAAAGCATCTGAGAGTAGTTGGAGCTTTCCCTGGGCTGTAGCTATTGACACAACAGCATCTCAACATACCAGACCACAGCAAAAAGTTGGGAAAAGAGCTGATGTTCATCGTTTGCTGTCTTCAATGACTTGTCACAGGTGACTGTTTGGGTTTGAGTACGTGGGGTGCAAATCAATTCCATAACAAACCTACTAATTTTTGTAATTAGTCAATGAAATGCATGCAGTTAAGTCTGTCTCATCTGAACTAATCTTGACAGTGAACCCAGTATTTGTGGGAGAATGTCACATTTTGTGGTTAATGATTAATTCTAGTCTAATTCATAATGTACCAAAATGTTACTTGGAAAGCATTTGAAAAAGGTGATTCCCAGCTATAAGAAGGTTCAGGTAGAAAAAATTCCACAACATTGATAATTATGTTATTGGAGAACTAAATTAACCAAAGTTTCCATAGTGGAAGCCTTATCCTGAGCTTTGATTCATATAATTTACAATTATTTTCAAGTTTGTCTGAATACAGGCTTTTTATGAGTCTTCAACAGAATAGAAAATATACGCTTTTCCACTTTACCTAATCTTTATTTTTCACCTGCACAGTCCTATTCCTTTTAAATTTTAGTTTAAATCTTCCTCTTTCTCTGCAAGTTTACTCTGCACAGCATTTAGTGAGGACCTCCAGAAAGCATATTATTTAAAAATAAATAACATCCTCCATTTCAGTGCTTTTGTGCTGGTGAATTTGTGTAGGTACCCTTAACAAAATAATGACTTTTTTTGGAAAGACCTTGATGTCGAACCACTAAATTATCCTTACTGCACTGTAACACACCTCTACAACAGTGTTCAGTAAAAGCAATCAGGCCATATTTTCCACTCATGCTTATGTAAACCAAAAATAAATCATTTGAAGGCAGCAGGCGTGACCCAGTGAGAACAGGTTCCCAGCTGTTAAGTATGGGCTTAGTCAGGAAAGATTTGTTGGATTCTGTGGCTGACGCTAAATGCAAGTAAAGAGCAGATTTGTCCTCACTCCTGGTTTATAGAACATGCCTGGAATTTGGGCGTTTGTAACACACGTTATCACTTTGTTCTTCCCTGAATGTATACAGTGTGTTAATTACCATAAGTAGGATTTGTGATCCCATTTAAACTCTGATTCAGACCCAGATACTCACTGACATCCTACTGTCTCCTGATCATCCTCTTCTTTACACTTATCACACACAATAGAGGCAATTTACTGACAAACCGCAGAGCCAAGGAGGGAAATAATGTATCCCCTACCATACCATTCTTTTCGATTTCTTCAGGGTTTAAGCTAAAATTCCTAACCCTGAGCAGCTTCAAATACCTGATTTTTTTTCCACTGCATTAATCCCACTGCCACTCTCAGAGCTGCCCTTCGCAGGCTGTCCCACGAATCGGCAGGGCTCAGAGAACCACAAGATATCATGCCGTGGTGTTGAAGGGCAACATCAAAAAACATTTTGCATTTCTTGGTGTCTTATTTATCTGTTTGTAAATTAAGCTAATCACAGTCTATCTATCTGTTATAACCTGGCTTGCCTTGTGGCTATACTGAACACAATATTTTATATGTCTGAGAAGAGACAAATAAGACTGTCTGGGCTGGATAAGGGTAGAGTTTCTAGAGTTTCCCCACACGGTGACAGATGTACATTCATCCTCGTACAGACCAAGTGCATGCAAACATCAAAATCAAATTTAATTTCTTCTCTATCAAATAAGACAGAGCATACTGTACTCTTCAAGCAATCAGTATTATCTACTCAGGCACTGATATTTCTGATCTCCGAAACTCTGTTAGCTTTGGAAGATGTTTCTCTGTGATTAGACAGTGGATATAATGTGGTCAAATGCATGGTTGTATCTGTTCACATACACAACCACTGATGTCTAGACATTGATACTGGGAAAACAGATCCCTTCTGGTCTGCATCCCAAAATCTGGGGAGAAGGTAGTGGTCTGTTAAATAAAGTAACGTCAAATTAGAGGGAACAGGCTCTGCTTTCCCAACTTTAAATTTACCAAAATTTATCTAAAATTACTCAATACAAAAGGACATGCATTATTGAATCCCACATGTAAAAGAAAAGATTCTCCCAGAACCTGCTGAATCATTGGTTAACAGAGTTATAGACTGAATTAAACTAAGGCATGATTTTTTCCTTAGTATAGAACTTTCTGGGGAATAAAACACAATAGTTGTTTGAAAAACATATCTTCCAAAACTAATATTTTCTTTTAATAAAGCAGATGCATTAAGGGACCAAGGCCTTATTCGATCAAAGCATGTAAATTACTTAATGGAATGTAAAACAGAAGCAAAAAGTTAAACTGATGGCTATCGACAGTCCAGAGCTGCCATGGGCTTAATCAGGCACTTTCTGGACAACATTCATCAGTCAAAGCCAACTTCCAGGGCTTCCCACCTGAATAGCTGA
The DNA here is from genome assembly GCA_008921705.1 of Burhinus oedicnemus. NCBI lineage: Eukaryota > Metazoa > Chordata > Aves > Charadriiformes > Burhinidae > Burhinus > Burhinus oedicnemus. The sequence continues at coordinate 1,692,819 of VFFE01007179.1, read as the reverse complement.
TGGTAAAGTCAATGGCCAGTGTTTTGTTGAGGTTGAGATCTAACAATCCCATGCAGCCTTCAGAGCTCAATCCCTGTATGTTTCAGGGCTTTTTATAATCCGCCCAGGGTAACTACACCCCATATAACTGGTTTTGTGCTCCCTGTGTTGGATTCTGGTCTCCACAGATCACCCTTAAGCATATGGGACCATTTCACCAGCCCTTGTGCAGAGCCAGGGCTGGAGTCTCTCTTCCACCACCATCACCCTTTCTTTGACGTGTCTGGCTTAGTTTAAAAGCCACTTAATTAGAGTCTAGTGCCTGCCTTTATGAAAAGATATCATATATGTTTATTATTTATTAAAGAGTTAAATTTACCAGTAAAAATTAATAACTTGAATAGGTTTCTTTATATGATTAATTCTATTTTTAAACAGACGTAGGAGCAACAAGCAATAGTGAGAGTTCAGATCTTCTTGAGTCCTGGAATCAGGAATCATTCAAGCAAGTAAACTCAAAACAGCTGCAGTAATTGCCTGAAATTGCCACTTTTAATGACACAAATTATACCGGAGTGATGTTTAATGAAAGCTACAATTCCCAGCTTCTATACGCAAAATTTAAAACATTCTCCTAAATTGTGTTGACCTCTCTTGTTTAATACCCTGCTAATCTTTGAAAATTGGAAACAAATGCTTCAATTAAGAGACAATTAATTGACAATTAATTCAACAATAAGCAGATGGCCAGAAAGAGCATCCTGCTATTAAATGAATCAAATGTGAGAGGGAGCATTTGACCTTTCTTACGTAAAGCCCCCCCCCGAAAAAACCAATTTTCTTAAAAAAAAAAGAAAGTGTGTGGATTCTTTTGTGTCATACTGTGCAGAGCTATAACTTTGAAAAATGAAAATAAAAAGCTTATTTACATCAGTATTTTGGTCTAGGGGATAGGAAATGTGAATTGGGATAGGAATAAAGAGAAATAGCATGCACAAGTGCAAGAGGATTTACAATAGCTCGTGCACCCCAAGGCCTAATAGAAGAAAATAAAGCCGCCATTATCATCAAAACTGCAGATGATCTCATAAAGGGCTTGTCTACACAGGGAGGTCAGCACAGAACAAGCTCTGTTATGAATTTAAAGTGTGGTTGCAACTTTGCTTAGCTCCCCACGCAGCCACGACGGCTGCTGTTCCACGGTGACGACGGATGAGGCACATTAAGAAGCTCACGGTAGAAGTGGCCACTCCGATCGCCGTGCATTGACCACAACTGGAGCTGTGGCACTGAAAGCACATAGCAAAGGTCAAGCACGTCCCTTCTGGGGGGTGTAGCCAGGGACATTACTGATCCACATTGTGTCACCCCCTTCTCTGCTCTTCTGCAGGTGGGAAAGGGTCAGCTGGGCACCCCGGGAGGGAAGAGACTCTTTACATTCATCTTTCCACTCCTTTCCCAATAACATCCCCATGCAGACTGGACCCCAGGGTTTATTATTTTTATTGTATTTTACTACATGTCTAACCATTTTGCAATGGGGGTGAAGAGGATGACTAAAGCCTTGAATTCCTGAAGTCCACGGCCAAACTCCCTCAGCCAAGCCAGGACTTCACTCTACATATCTCAAAAGAGCAAAGCCAGATTCTTAGTGACATTGGGGATATTTCCAGATAACTTCAGAATATTGTCCTTCTTCAGCTCTTTGCTTCTTTGAAACGATAGGTAAAATTCTAATTTTTCTCAGAACGCCGTCACGTGTGTAAATATAAATTTGTGCTGAATTTGTAATGCAGTGCATAGAACAGAGAAGACACTTATCCCATGCAAAAAGAGTTATGTTTCTGGGACACTAAGAAATTAATTTTATTAGAAAAAAATTAATTATTTTGTCTCAAATAAATTACAAAAGTGAAATCAATGAAAAAAAGACAGACTTGACCAAGGTGAGAGTTCCTGGCAAAGAACCTGACCTACAGATAAACCAATGTTGCTGTTCTCCAAATTTTTATTAACCTTTATGAAAAAATTAACGTGATTAATGATCGAGACATATACAACATTTCAGTCATCCCACACAAAGCGCTGCAGGATCTCTTACTATGTTTCATTTGTTAGTGTATTTGTGGCTATGACTTTGTTGGTAATTTACACTGCATAAACCTTGACACCTTGTGTGGCAGAAGCAGAAAGCCCGGCTTTCTAAGGCATTGGCATAGGCAAAGCAAGTAATCATTGCTTATACGTGAAGATGTCTGAGTTTTGTTAATATTCATCAGATACTCCTGCCCTTTATTTCAATGTATGTCTCTTAATCCCACCATGAGAACAACCTAATCCAAAAGCCGGAGCAGCAAGACCATTAAGCAAATTCATGAATACTTTCCCCATAATACTCATCTTTCCTATGTCAACATAATTGTGATTTTTTTTTTTAATATTAATAATACATTTGTACTTGGGGAAAAAAAAAGTTTTCTTAGATATTCTAGAAGTTAAACAATCAAATAAAAGTTGCTGTATAAAATCAGATGTATTCTGTGACTCATACTTGGACACAATGGTGTCTCCTGGAAAGTACCTCCTGAACTTGCGAGGCTCTAGATAAAAGTTTACATGGTTTAGACAAGAAATGTGTAGAGACAATTAAGCTGGCTTACTCCAGTTAGTTCCTGGAAAGTGGAAGACTTCAGTGGAACTGGAAATACACTTCAACAGCAACAGGGCAAATATGTTTGTGTCTGTCAGAGATCTGGGGACTCCAAGTGCGTAGTAACACAAGCACAAATTTAGGACGAGTTAGACAGAAGCTTCGTTAACTATGATCGTAGTGAGAGAATATTTGGACAGCTTGTCCCCCTCTGCTGCCCTGGTCTCTCCCAAGTGGTTGGGGATACCTAACCTATATATTGTTTCAGGAAAAAAAAAAAAAGAAAGAGGTGACGAAAACCAATCATTTCAATGTTAACAAAGCCAGACTTCTTAAGTAGCGTGTTAACTGCCATAATTCTAAGAAGGAACCAAAAAGTAAATAAGGTAACAATATAGACAGATGGCTCTTGGTGGAGCCTATAGGACTGGCACGTCCAGTATTATCTTAACTTAGAATTGGGGAGTTGGAGACGCTTGCAGCTTTTAGTTGCAAGGAATGTTCTTTTAGTTAGGATAAACTTCTTAGCCAGACCTCTCAAATCTTAAATATTAATGATTTACCACCACACATCTTTGATTCCTCTTCGGTTTCCTTCTGATCGAGTTTAGGACTTGAGACTGTGAAATAATAATGACAAATTGTAAATAAATTTATGATGTTCAGCACCATAGAGAAATACTCTTTTCTCTTACAAAGATTTTTTACACTTGAAAAGTGAAGATTTGATTACCCAAGTCGTTATCTCAGTTGTTTTCCTTTTCAAGGAGAGGTCTTGTTACTGATTACTGAATTATCTTGCCTTTTGCCAATTCTAGCTATAAGTGTTTAGTCAAACTTCCTGTGATAGCAAACTCTACAAACTGCTTTATAATTGTAGCATTGGTTCCAGTTTCATTCTTTAATTAAACTTTAAGGGTCACCTAGCAGTTTTGTCTGTGTTTTCTCTTGGAATATCTCAGTCAATTCCTGGTCCACATGCTGCACACTCTCTACCAGATGCCATATGGGTGGCAAAAAAAAAAAAAAAAAAAAACTCAAACAAAAAAAACCCCACCCCAAACAAATGTATCAAAAGCATGAAAGTAAAAAGTTTTGATTAATATGAAGTAAGTTTTCTTGGGAAACCTCCTATTTGTAATTTTCATCCCATATAAGAGATTAGAAAAAAGGTATAGCTCAGCAAGAAAGAACAATTTCCATTCATAGTCAGGCTGTATAATGTGAATTTTAGGTAAACATTGTTTTTTCAAAAAAAATCATTCCATTTTCTGAAGCTCATGAAAAGAACATTTGTTCTGAGTGTTATTATTTTGTCTAATATTGCTAAGATTAAGATGCCATTTGATTTTCTGAAAAATCATATGTCAATGGTTTCATTCCTGTAATTATCAAGATAATTAGAAAAACGGGGGTTTTATTAGTGCCACACCAGAATTTTTAAATGTCTGGCAAAGCAGCTGTCATAACCATTAATATATCTTATATTTGTAAGCATTCATTGTTATATTAGTATAACACGGTATTAGAATAATCTGGGGATAGTCCAAATGACCAGAAGAAACCTGGACAAAAACGTCTTGTCAGTATTTTAACAGAGTGCACAAGAGCATCTTTGTAATTATATGCCTTGGCCTTTGGTTCCAGGCTCAATCTACTTATCTAATGACACCAAAATTGAGGGTTTAACTAATACAATACACCATCACTCTATAACAACCATTACCGTGAACAAATTGATGAGTGCTCCTCAACACTACACTGAGATCAAATAGTTAGATAGTTAGACATTTAAACTGGCAAATTCAAGTATCGTTGATTTCCTTTGTCAGTGAAGGTATTTGAAATAATAAAATACATAAATAAAGGTGTGTTTACTGTTCCATCATTAAGGATATCTAAAGGTGACTTATCTTATTTCACTACAGCTATTTGAAGAATTCATATAAAGCCGGTCCAATCCAGGGGTGTGACATGGGATCAGAGATCTAAAGGGACCCATCCTCAGCGATAGTTTGTGCTCAGTTTTAAAAATTAAAAAAAAGAAACAAATTAACAGTTTTTCTAGTTTTTTGCCCTCATTTTCCTTTGTTGCTACTGGAACATAGGCTTAATCATTTTTTGTAGCTCTTCATCAAGTCTCGGCAGCTTATCGCTGGCTCCAAGGCAGTATACGGGTTAGCAGGGTATTAGCTCTTCACTTGAGACCAAAAAAACATTCAGTCAGCTAATGAAAGATATAGTAGACCTGGCAGCTTATTATAAATCCCGTGCGCTCATAAATGGTCCCAACAAGCAGGTATACTCCTGCAGCTCTCTGATCCGCAGTCAGGCATTTCAGGGATGCGTGGAGGATAACGTTCCCTTTAGATCCAGCTCTGTCCTCTGCTAATCTCCTGTCAGCCAAATTCTCCTTGCTCTTCTCCATTTTGCACCGTGTTTCGTTTTGGAAATCCTTAATTAGACACTGAGACAGGTTACAAAGACGCGACATCACTGATGATTCAGCATTTCAACTAACAATTGCCAAAGTTTTTGGATTATTTTATTTTTAAAGTCCCAAACCCAAGAAGTGTCTGGCTCTGCTGCTCACTTTCTGGGTCTTTGAAATGCAAATAAGTAAGTCCAGTAGACTGAAACTCAATCTGAATTACTCAGAAATGTCAGAACAAGAAAGGCTTTGCAAGTGCAATGCCCTATTTAACAAACCTTTTAAAAAAGATCGTGGTGGAAAGCATGGAGTTTGTCACTTGAAAGTCTTTAAGAAGTGGTCTGCTTAATCACAGTTACCAGACCTTTCTGAGCAAGATTTTGAACATACAGGTATAAAAGCATCCTCAGCTGAAGCACACAGTTTGCATCCAGTTCACCAAAGACCCTCCTACTGGTTTTATATATACTGTGGTGTAAGCATGGTGGTGCAAAGGGTGATGAGCTCAACAACTTAAGGCTCAAATCCTCAAAAACAGCTTTATTCAGCCATGATTTCTGCAGTTCACATTATGCTTCAGTGGTGCACATGAGAAGTTACCTCAGTCCCAATTAAGTCCCACTTCTACGAGGAGGGGTGAGCAAATATATGAGAACCCTGTTGACTGGATGGTTCTCTGACAGACTGCTTCCTCCCATGCAATAATTAGTAGGAGTTAATTCAACATAAGAATTTGCTCCTATAAAGTTTTTTAGAAGCATGGGCCTTCAAAGCCCACACCAACCAGAAATATCCTACACAGTCATTAACTGTATGATTCACCAGATTTAAATGTTATACAAAAATATCGATGTGGACACTCATTCCCAGACATGTGACATCTGATCTCCTCCTTTTCCAGAGTACTTGAATACACCAGTGGAATACCTTTATTTGCCATGTTGCTGCCTTGTTCCCTCGCAGTTATGGGGTCACCTCCCTTTTTCTTGCTGCTCCTGCTCATTCTCCCTTCCTGACTCTGGTACTCACAGAATCATAGAATCATTATCGTTGGAAAAGACCTTTAAGTTCAAGTCCAACCGTTAACCTAGCACTGCCAAGTTTCTATTAAACCATGTCGCTCAGCGCAGTGCCCTAAGCCTTCATGCAAGTTGTCAGCTACATCGGTCTACAAACAAAACACATCACAAGACAGACGCCTTTCCTTAGGTGAACAGAATAAAGCATCAGAAAAGATGCACTGGCAACTGCTTATAATTTACTCACCTTTTACAAGGCAAATAGCCCAGATTGTGCTTTTCAGAACAGACATTAAGGTTCATCTCAAGGTGAATGCTTTGTAATATGACTGTAAAAGTCTGTTAGTTTTCTAACCCGCTGAACACTTCTGGAGAGTCAGGGTGTACAACGTGGTGGCCGCTGCCACCTGGGCTTGGAAGCTGCTTGGCAGAGCTTTGGATGACAGCCACCTATCTGCCCTCCTGCTCCACCTGGGGAATGCTACCTGGGCAAACAGTGGTTTGCCTTTCAGGCAGAGCCCTTCTGTATTCCCATGTGGAGTCACTGAAGGGCACCTTGGTAAGAACTGCCTGAAGGAGAATGGATGCAATCACAATCCCTACAGCTGCTCCTTGCAGAGCTGAGTTGGTATTGCCTACCAGGCTCTTCTACTTTGCATCCCACAGATCAGTAAAGGCTGCTGGGTACCACCCAGTTTCCCACCTAATTGTACCCACTTGGGCTCTCTAAACATAAAAGTTTTCCTGCTAACACAGCCAGGAACCCGATTTCAGATGACGAGAGCGACTCACTGCTTTATGCGGAGGTGAAGACTTAGGTCAGCGTTTTGTTGCTACAATACACAGATGAGCTCAGCAAAGGTCTTTAAGAAAACAGACCTTCTTAGACCTAATTTCAACCACCAGTGAGCAGTTTGTGTCATCATTCTTTCTCACCAGTCAACACTTGTGAGCTCAGCCATTTCGCCTCACCCAGTAAGTTACTTCAGACCAGTGCTGTCAAGAATATAAATAACTTTCTTATTTCACCCCATTGCCGTTCCTCCTTCTCCAACGGATTCAGAGATCAAGCATCCCGCTGGAATAGCAGACAGAAATTCATCCCCTTGTTTGAGTCCGAACACCTGTGCACCATCTCACTTGCACGATGACTGCTGCATTCACGGTGCGACCACTGCATCTTCTGTGTTATTTGGCAATTTATAAACTTAGCTGAGAAACTAATGGATGCGTGCTGGATGGCCGCCTGTTTACCCCCAGCTTCTGTTTGGCATCTCCCATATATCTGAAGAAAAAAGAAAGCACAACAAAACAAAACAAATGATAGGAATAATGAAAGACTATACCATGAGATACCTGCTCAGAATAGAGTGATTAATTCAAATTAGCATAGGGACTTTAGTGGGCCGCAGGGACACAATGATTAATGTGAAAAATACTTCATGCTAGAATAACAAAGTAGACTTACTCAGTTCCATATATTACTGCAATTAGAGCAAAGAAAAAAAAAATTGGACTGTGCAATATTTCATGGAGGCTAAGCTAAAGGTACATCTGTGTCAGTCCTTAGTATGCATGTCTTTAGCCCAAAACCTTGCCCCAGAGCTTCCCAGTGGGGCTCCTGCCATGCCAAGCCCCCCCGTGCCGGTCTCCCCACCCTCCAGCACGTTTCACTTGGCTCAGTCACACCTTCTTAAAGGAATGTAAAACAACTACGGAGAAAGTGCAAACAAAGAGGAGCTGCCACATACGTGTTCTGGAAGAGCTTATTCCTGCGTGGGAAGTGCTAGAGAGCACGAAAGAACTTTTATATCTGTGCAAGCGTAACGCCTTGGGACCGTGCCAGCAGCGCCAACGAAGGAGAATTCCACATCCCTGGTTCATCTGACTACGAAAATTTTGTGCAGGCCAAAATTAGGTTTTCTTAACATTGTTCATTTCTGACAAAGTGTGCCTGCGCATAACAGTGAAATGGGATGAAGAATGTCCTGCTTCTGTTGCTTGAACCGATAAACAACTGCAATAGTAATGTGCGTTTTCAGCTACACCCTTCACGTGTTGCGCAGGAGCACCGTGACCTGAGGTGTGAGGCTCCTTGGTACCCGCAAAATGAACAAGTACTCCATGAAAACTTCTACCTGCCCTGTATCTGGAAAGACCCTGATTTAAAGCACCACACGCAATCAGGGCTTTTTACCATGCATTTTTAATGAACGGGGAACTGTCCTGACTAAAACCTAGAAATTTATATTAATAAGGATCAATCAGTAAATAAAAGCATTCACATGCAGTGTTGTCCCCCATGGCCAAAGACAATGCCTTTTATTTGCCTTAGCATAGTGGAGTCACTGAACTGGTAAATAAATAATAACAGCTAGCACAGAGACTACTGTCGATGTTATGTGCCAAAAGAAACAACTCACTACACTTGCCAGGAGCAAAGACAAAAACAATACATTGCATAATGTGGTTTGCAAAGTAAAATTGAACTATCCTCTGAAGTAATTAGCAAGTTTACATGAAACATGTAAACAGAGAAAAAGGGACATCTCCTGTTTCTGTGTCTCAGACTGTCAGCCACGGATCGGGAGTGTGAACCTGTTTGACAGTGACAAGGCAGCAGCAGAAAGCATGGCACGGCTCGGTTGGCAGGATTTCGTAAAACCGCAGCTCCTTCAGAAGGGCAAATTAGCCGTTCTTGTTCATCTTTCCGCCCCTCCTAAAATATGCTGTCTGCATCCAAATAGAGACATAGGGACGCAAGACAGCTGGGCTGTCAGGGATCCTGCTAACCTAGATCTGTCAAGGTGAACATGTGAAAGACTTCAATTTTCCGTAGACTGGTTGGAGGAGGAAAAAGATGTGCTGTCCGTACCGAGCTGCTGCCGTCAGGGAGTCAGTAAGCTTTCGACAGCAATCCCTGGTGTTTGAATACGTAACATAGTCAACTTTTTATGCGTAGTGTGAGGATGCAGCCGTTAGGTGCCCACATGGAGGGGCTGCTGCTAAGACAAGACATGGGAAAAAATCATGGCTTTGTTTGTCATGTCAGTGCATGGAAGAGCCAGGGTTGTTTCATACTTGGCAGGTTTTCAGGTGGCCCAGGCACCCACCCTGATAGCATCAGACTCCCTGAACCAAAAAGTTAGCGATCCCAGGGGCATTGACTCAGTTTTCAACCTTTCTGCAGCAGAAATTACTTTAAGGTTGTGTACTATAGGTGCTGGTGTCCTCTGGGGTGAAACGTTAAAATGGGGAATCACGTCTGTTCCATCTGGGCATTCAAGAGCCAGTGGCATTTTGGTTACCCACTAGAGCTCACCGCTGTCTTCCTGGATTCTCCCAGAGATATTACTTCAAATTCTGACAGTATTTTCTAAGCAATATCATTGAAGTTAAAGTTTTGCACGTTTTTGTAGGATTCATGCACAGACAGAAGCACAATGGTACATGCACCACTACGGAAAAGATAAGAATTTTATTAAAATAAGAATTAGAGAACATCAAACGAATAAAAGGCTACACTGGTAAGTGGTATTCTGACAGCATGCTCAGCAGATATCTTTTCCAGATAAACTTAGTCAATACTAGGATGAGTTAAGAGAATACTTAAAGAAAGCAATAGGTGTTTTCAAAATGGATGGGCCATTAACAGCAGATAATTGAATCCTTGTGGTTAAGAAGCGTCATTGAATTCCATAGGAGCTGCACATACATCTGAAGCCAACACATGCTTTTGACAGACACCAGGTGAGGTGATGGAGGAGCCCCACAATTCTGAGCAACAAAAAAAGCATTAGGTTAAAATAAAAATTGAAAATACAAATTGAGGCTCAAATATTTTTAGCATGGCTAAACTCTCCCCAAAGTAACTACAAGCTTGGGTGGAAATATGTGATTCACTCCCTTTGGTGCTGCTTCATAAATACACAGTCTCTGTTCCCTCAGGTCTGGTCTGAGGAAAAATGAAGCACTGGGCTGTTTCACCAGAGATCTGAGGTGGAGGAGTTGCAGTTATGTGGGTGTGCCATAAATTTTCCATTGCTGTCTACCACTTACGTTGAAGAAAGTCTTTTTTCAGTGGTGCCCAGTGATAGGACAAGAGGTAATGAGCACAAACTTGAACATAGGGAGTTCCATCTGAACATGAGGAGAAACTTCTTTCTTTTGAGGGTGGCAGAGCACTGGCACAGGCTGCCCAGAGAGGTGGTGGAGTCTCCGACTCTGGAGACATTCCAAACCTGCCTGGACGCCATCCTGTGCAACCTGCTCTAGGTGACCCTGCTTTGGCAGGGGGGTTGGACTAGATGATCTCCAGAGGCCCCTTCCAACCCCTGTGATTCTGTGAATATATATATGTATCTACTTGTAAGGAGTTCTGGTTCAAATTCAGCATCCTTTGGGTCACTTAACTTCGCTCCCATACAAGGAGCAAGAAAACTGCTCCTACATCAAGATATTCCTGCTTGTTCAAGGGTTTTGACATCCTCCAGACCAATAAATGAGGTGTGTCAAGGGTTTTATACAGCTTAATAATCTCCCATAGGGAAATGAGAGAATTCACATGATAACTAAAGTGGTGGCTGGAAGACTCGCACCTCAGGCACACGCTGGCAGATAGATGGAGAAGATTACCTTCCAGCTGTATTCAAATCTAGCCAGTTTTATAGGTCCTTTTTTTATGCCTTGAGGGCATCTTATTGCATGTAAGCAACCTCCAGATAATGTCTTGATGGTATCTAAAGACAGCAATTATCCATCCAGCTGTAATGAACCAGTGCAGTGATGCATCACAGTCAACATAGAGCTTATACCAGTTTCTCATTGATTTATAGGAAAACATTCAGTCTGGTGGGTGCATGTTTGTGCCTACAAGGTTGTAGCAGTAGATAAAGTCAAAAACAAGACTTCATGAACTTGATGTTGTGAGCTTTGAATTCCCAAATACAGAGGTCCCAGAGCTGACCAGAACTCTTTGACTGCTTCTCTTGGACCTTGCCCCATCTGTTAGCTCTTTGCTACATTACTATATGCACATTAGCATCTTCTTATTCTAGTCTTTTTTTCTTTGGCTTCAGCTGCCATATATTTGATTATCTATGTACTTCACTAAAAATAGCACTCCAAATATTCCTGTTGCCTCTGCTTTCCTTTTGGAATTAATTATTTCCTGTTTTCATCTTTCGTTTGGATTATGGCTGTACATTTGCAAAAATGCTTTGCTGGGAATGCATGCAGCATATATTGCCAGCAACCGTTCTCAAAATATGCCTACTGAAGAAGCTCCTATGCCAGAAAAAAACCTCCAAAGTTCAAAAGAGTTGCACAGAACTTACAAGACTTTCTCCTAATTAAAACTCTATTATTTGTATTAAGCATTTCAAATATGAAGTGACTTTATGCAGCTTCAGAATATTATTTTCCAGTGAATTTTGTCAATCTGCAAAGGTATTTTTTTGCTACTTCCCAATATTTCTCCAGTATTTCTACGTATCTTTGTAGGCTTCTGTTGATTATAGTTGTAAAATACAAAGTGGCTCACTATTCTCTTGAAGACAGTGTTAGGACTAAATCTATAATGCTCTTCCCGATACATTTGAAAAAGACAGACGTGAGGATTTCAGAGACATCATGCATACTGATGTCTGTGCTATGTGATGCTTCACAGACATTTTTCCCAAAATAAAAATGATTAATTTAGTCAAACCTTGGATTTTGAATCTGTAATCACTCATAGGCAGATGTTCCCCTGATATAAAATGACATTGTTCCACTGACATTGATGTAGAAAAAACTAAAAGGCTTTCTACCTCTTATCTTCGGTTGTGCTTGAACCATTTTGTTTTAAATAACTGCTTTCAAGAGCTAAAATAATCATAGATTGAAGCTGATTTTCAATACATTTTTTGGGTGAATCAGAAACCCGACACTTTTTGCCAATTCCACTTGTTATGCATATGGGCCAGAAGAAGAGGAGTCTCCATTGTACAAACTATCCCAGTAATCCTACAACTAAATATTTTGAGGCAATGCCAGAATGATGTATTGGTCTCCCAAAGGTGACTTATGGTCATACTTTTGTTTACAGCTTATTCCTCTATAATCTCTAGATATTGTTTTGTTACTGGTACTGTTCTCTAAAATTGAAGATGTTATATTTTATCACTTGGGATATGTTGAATATAAAATTGCAACCTGCATGATTCTGCTTTGTGAGCAGTCTACCAGCCGCAGAAACTCTCTTTAGCCTGACAAATGTCTGTGGAAGGCTCCATTTTTATCGGGAATTAAATAGACGACGAGGAACATGACCAGTTGAAAATAAATTGTGTCTCTCCCCCAGCTTCCACTTAGTCTTAGTCTTTTGCTAAGAAATATTTAGCTATTGTGAAAAATGCTTGCAGAAATTCTGGACATTTTAAAAAACAATTCACAGATTTTTATCCTTGCAGCTGACAAGCAAGAAATCACTGTGAGCCATTATGATTTGGAGAATTGGGAATACCTTGTGCAGGGGTAATGGTGCCAGTGATGCTGCTGATCCTTTTGGGAGCAGTGACCTTTACGAAGAGCAGCAGCATACAGCACCTTCCTTCCCCACCCAAAAGCACTAATCTACAAAGACAGAGGAGAGATGCACGGAGTCCGTAAGCACCTGGGACTAGCTGCTGAGAAGATAGCCCATGAATATGAAAATCCAGCGCACAGAGCACTGGGCAGCTCTCTGGCAGGCAATGTCACCAAGAGCTACGCCCTTCCAGTACAGAGCATATATATATTTTTTATTATTATTATTATTTTTTTTTACTTTTTTTTTTCCATCCATCAGAATTTGTGCTTGCGCTCCGAGAATTCATCAGCCAGCTATAAAGGCATAACAATAGCCGGTCAAGGACAGAGCATACAATGCCTTTTCACAAGGGGCAAAGGCAATCAAGAGATTTCACACATATTTGTGCTGCCTGAGAAACATCCTTAATGCGTGGGGACACAGACAAGGGTAAGAGCAAGAAAGATAATTTATCTTGCTCCCAGCTACAGTCAGCCTGTGGATAGAAGCAGATTGACACAGTTGAGTACAAGCACCACGAGCCAGAGACTGTAAATACCTGTTAGAGTGCAAGCTGGGCTGAGCAAGGAAAAATGCCTCTCTCCTTCTTCCTAACCCTTCTGCTCATCTTTATCTGTCTCTCCTGGTAATTTTATCATCCTTCTCAGAGAGCAGAGAGGGGATGGAAAGGGTAAGTGGCATTTCTAACCCCGACCCTGGATATTAAGGGTGAGGTATTTAAATCTGTAAGATAGATTTAAGAGTCATCAACCCCCAGAGAAGAGCTCTTAGATTAGCAGCTCTAAAAACTCTTCGGGAATTACAGCTAAAGGAACTCATACAAAGCCTCCCAGTAATCCCATTTTTGCACATTTGCAAAAATGGATTGAGGAGGCTCAGAAATGTTCAGTCTTTCTGAAACCTGGTAGCTTAAGTGGCTACTGCTGCAGACTTCAGCTAATTACACTAGTGGGTGCAGAACCTACAGAAAGATTTAGACCTGAGAAGAACTACATAAGAAAATGTTGAAAATTTCTTTGAAATACTCCTACCCGTCCTCTTCCTAAATCCTTCTGTGTTCTGCATATGTTGTAAAACTGCTTCTGCTTTGCGATGGCAGGCACTTTTGTAGAGAACATTGCATACTGGGACAACATCTCATTTGCTGGATTCAGGTCTGGCATTGCAGCCATCGTTCCCGAGCAGATTAAGATACCAGGAACAGGCCAGATACAGCCAAGAAGATAAGGGCCAACCTTTAGGTTTTGGTGTATCATTAGCATGCCAGTGTAGCATAAACCTCTATTTTAGATCTGACCTAGGTTGTAGCCCAACATACTGCTTTCAGAGGATGGTCCCTGTAGTTGTCACCCCTTTATAGAGCACAGTTAGCTTAAGCATTGCCTTGTGGGAACCCAGAACTAACAAAAGGTCACTACCAAGCTGACAGTGCCTCCGTGCCCTGGCATACCAGAGGATCTGGCTTTCCTCATCATTTAAACTGCAGAGCGGGACACCCTTTTACTCCCTTCCAAACTGTGCGTGCAGGTTTCCCTTCGCAGAAACTAGGTCAGGGGAAGGAAAGCTGTTGAGTGTCTAAACATTGTCCTGCCATTTGCAGGACAACTAGAGCACAGAAACCTGGAAGCACTTCCACTAATTTATGGGTAACTAGAGGTAGGTACAGCTATAGCAGTACCTACCCTAATTAGGGACTGTGCCTGGAAACATCCCAGATAATTGTTCAGGAGAGAGCCTCAGCTCCACAAGCAGATGTGGTCCAGAGCTTACTATAAATATGTGTAACGGACAGGAAAAGTGGGAGTCTTGCTGTAAGAGCTGCCAGTCACTTTGTCTTCTTACATTCCTGCACTGGAAAAGACATAGGAGAGCTCTTTGTACTGGGAAGGTAATATCCTGAAATCCTGACTGTGGCCAAGAACAGCACAGTGATCATCTGGACACATGACCATATGGCAGGTTGGATGTGCCAGGTGAAGGTCCCAGGAGAGGATTTTCCAACTTCAGAATATTACTGCTAATCACTCTCCTCCAGATTGCGATAGGGAAAAAGCACAGGACCCCATCAGATTCATAGAGAGGTCTATAAAAGAATTAACATATTCTGTACATAGCAAATGTTTTACAATATTGAAATATGAATAAAACCAGAATACATTGGAATAACATTATCAATGTATTTTGAAATACAGCAGTAATAGTCTTTGATGGTCTCCAATTGAATATTCTTGTTTTGTTTCACTTTAACTTTTGCATTTTGTTTTTTCACTTTGATTTGGAACTTGTTTCAAGTACAAAGAATTTACCACAAAACAGAAAATAAAAAAGTTGCTCATCAGTCAAAAGCAAACACTTTGCATTTAACATGGAAACACAGCTCCTTAGAACAGCACGAATCCCTGATCAAAAGAGAAACTTCATTGTTTTTCAAAGTCAAATATTAGTGATTACTGTAAGGATCACTGTAAACACCATCTACATGAGTGCTCGAGGAGCCCATTGAACTCAGGATATATTCACAAAAGCAGCTATGCTAATAACCATAAATTAGACTAGAGTTTACTGAATGTTAAGATTGCTGAATATTAAACAAGAAACTTGTAAATTCCAACACAGCTGATCATCCTCCAGATGAGCCAGTGAATAAAACCATCCCTGAAGTGCTCAAATTCATGTACTGTTGAATCACATTTTTCATCTGTGATTGAAAAGCAGAATGACTTCATGTTATCTTAGTTTTATCTCCATGGAGAGCTAAAGACAGCTACTGTCAACCCGTATGCCAGGATTGTCGCACTTGGGACATCTTGCATTGGGAGCCAAAGAGTATTGCAGGTTTTAAGTACAGTCTTCTCAAAAGCCAGCTACAAGCTCTGAAAAATTCTTACCAAAAGAGGAAATAAGGAAATTGTTCCTTAAGTTGAAAGTCAGATGGAAAGGCACACTTCCTCTGCCGTTTCATTTCTGGAGAGAGGAAAAACAAAAATCATGATTAAACAGTTCATGATTCAAAACACAATTAAACCAAAACATCATAAATAATGTCTGCTTGCTGCAATTAAAACTTAAGGTACAGAACCGACTGCCTACGAGGCAGTTCTCATTGTCTGCTACAATCCATGTGCTTGCTTAGATCCCATGTTGATAACAACTTAAGAAACACTGCTGATGATAGCCCACCAATATTTCAGCTGTATGTCTAACTTAAATATTTTACTTCTGAAAACAGATAAGTTAATGAGTATATATACACACACACACATATATAGTTTTCATTATTACAATGAAGTGTGACCTGAAGTCAAGGCCCATAAATGAGATAAAAGAGAAATCGTGTGGTCTCTGAAAACCAATCACCCCACCCTTCTCTTTGTACAGAGAAGAGCCTCAACAATTACGTTAAGGCTTTGAGTGAACAAATGCATCAGCTTGGGTGTAATTCCTCAGTAACTGGAGTCTGCAGGAGTTTCCCCAGCCTTCAGAGTTCAGCGCAGCTGCAGAAGGGCCCTAAGGTGGCTTTTTGCGTGATGCCCCGAAATACCTGTGCACGAGCCAGCGAGCAGCCTAGCACAGAGCAGGCTTGGGGCTACTGAATGAGCCCGTAAGCGAAAGGACTGGACCAGCGGGATCTTCATTTTTATGCTGGAGGAAGTGTGTCAAAAACAATGCCTTTGCTATTAAAAATTAATTGTCTTAAGCAATATATGATATTAAAATGTAAATTTAAAGCTCAATCTTTTAAGGTGCTGAACCGTATGGCTTTAATCCACGGCGGCGTTAATGCATGCACTTAAACTTTGTACATGTGTAGTCTTATTGATGTAAGCACTTCGTTAAAAGGGGCCAGATTACAAAGCCTTTTTGAGGATCTAGCCCTGCACAGTGAAAAGTAGTTTAGACCAAAGACACCAGAGTGGGCTAGAGCCCACACGTGTTATTTGCATTACGAATGAAAGCATTTTAATAATTTAATCACATTTGAAAACCATTGTACGGAGACGATCCCTAGTCATTTTGAGGAACTAAGTCCTCTTAAATTCTAATTCTTACCCTTCTGCTTATTCACAAAATAGCTTTAAGAAATATCTTGCCATGGCTCAGCTTTTCCATCTCTACAATACTTACCTCAAAGGGCTATTGTGCATGTCATTAAATAATGCTGGTAAAGCACTTTGAAGATCTACACTGGTGTATATATTCTAAGAGAAATCATTATTGTAGTGCTAGTACCACATGAAGTTTGATACAAATCCATGAACTATACCATTGGTTACAATTCTTTAAACACAATCTCCAGCATAAAGACATTAAGTGTAAGAAATAGTTGACTACTTTGGAACATAGTTCTGTAAAACCTTTATTCTTATAGCTATATCATATTCTAATGTCAGAATATATCCAAACCCCTATTTTTATTTTAAGCTTGGCTGATTTATTGATGGCTGTGCTTAATTTTTAAAACATTTTCTCCTTTAGAAATTAGTCTTCTGTCAACCTTTCTAATGTACACAGGCTGGAGTCCCAGCGTTCATCTTAAGCAGCTTAGCATTAATGTTTAATTCTGCAGTCTTTACCCTGGCTGTGCAGAACAGTTTGCTAGTTTATGTGCTTTTGCACTCAGTAGCTAACACGTATTTCTGTACTCTCGATTGTACCAATAGTAAGCTGCCGTTCTCTCCCACTCTATTTTCCCTGGTTTTTTTCCCCTGTAATTTCTACCTGGTTTAATACCCATATAATTTTTCAATAACAGGAAAATTCGAAAGCCAGCAATGGAAACGCCGAAGTACACAGGCTCTCTGGGCCCTCCTTGGACGCTGGAGTTCATGAGATGCTTTTGAATTAGCTCGCCCGAGCACCCGTAGACGTGGTCTGCTTATTTGCTTCTGTGGGTCGTCCCTTTGCCACCAAGGGCTTCAGACACATCAGTTCTTAGTGTTACGAGCAGCTCCTTTCCCACAGAGCAGACCTTCCCGCAAGTATTATTCTTGTTTTAACAAGCAGAAACAATATCTTAATCCTCTCTCAGACTTCATACAGGACCAAATAAAACACAGGGTGCCTCATGCACTGATGCATGCTCCTCAGGGGAATTTAAATTAGCTTAAATGCACTGCTTTTCTTCATTTTTTCATACCTTTTGTCTACATTTATACATTATACACATACATTTCTTATATACCCCAGGTGTTGCTATTTACTACAGCCCACACAAAAGCAAACCCCTTTTCACTCTACAATAGTTTCGAGCCTGCTACTCTGAAATATATGGAGATTGGGTACGTCCTGATTCGACAAAGTATATGCTTAACATTAGCCCATGCTTATCTTCTATTAAACCTAATAGGACTAGGCACTTGTTTAATGTTAATTATACACTTATGTGTTTTATGGATTGGGGCCTGGATTACTTATTTGATTACAATTAGGCCTGTGATTGCATGTTCAGTGAGCCGAGACTATTCGGCGGTGAGCCCGACTGCTTGCCTGCTCCCCACCTACCCTCAGTCTGGGTGACAGAAGTCGCGACAGAAGTCACTACATCTGCAGTGTTGAGGGCTTTCTATTAGCCTTCTGGTAATGATGGAACCTGTGCTTTTTACACATTTGACTACAAAAAAAATACCCAAACCCAACACACCACCGTTACTCCTTTTCTCAGTGCCTTGTGACCATGTACAGAGACAAAGCTTTCTTGGGGAGAGAATTAGCAAACTATCCCCAGAACACAAACCTTTTACATCTTCAGTACGCGAATATACACATGCATTACTTCTATCCGGAGAAGCTTAAACAAGATGAACTCTTCTAACCTCACTTAAAACTGTCAAGCTAAAACCAAGAGAATAAATGCTCTTGGGAGAAAGAGGAGGTAGAGCAACCTTTAGCAGAGCGACAAGGAGATCTCATCGTTTCCATTGTAAAAGCAGAAACTTCAGGGAAGAAACTCCTGCCCTGTGAAACACTAACAGGCTTAGAGCTCAGTGTGACTGCAGCAATTTAACAGTTGACCTTGTGGAGTCAAAAACGACTGTCAGCTGGAAACAATATTAATTATAGTGGTACAAGAACGATGCATTTAAAAATCATTTCATAGAGGGTAATGATTATAAAGTTTTTTAAATAGTTCATTTCTTTATGCAAAGTGTCTTCTCCAGACAAACACATTAAGGAAAGCTGATATCCTCATCAGAATGGTCTTGTGGTTAAGGTAACAGATTGGGAGTCTTTTCCGAGGTCTATGTCCTTTTTGCGTCTTATCTTTGAGAGACAGATTGTGAACCAGTTATTCTCATTGATGAGTAGTACTCGCACTAGTTGTCCCATACAAAATAATGATACAGCTCATGCAGGCAGTCATCCATCACCGCAAAAAAGACATTCTCAACGTAACCTTTAGATTGCATGAGATGTTCAGGGAAGTTTCTATCTCCTCCTGCACTTAGCACGAAGGTCTCCCTGCAGCTGGTGAGTCAAAGCATCTGCAATATAGGTAAAGACAGCCTCAACTGTAGCCAAACAATACCTTTCAAGAATATGTAAGTGAAGGTTATTACAGGCAAAATATTAAATTCCCAATATTTTCCACTGTAAAATCATTATAGTCCACATCCCTACATCTATCTGAGACCTGAAGAACAAATCTGAGGTTGAAGCTATAAAAGAAAAGGAATAGTTAAATATTGATTCATATATAAAAGCTTGGTTTGTTTTTTTCATAAATGACAATCATTCAAACTATCAATCATCTGGAGAGGAAGAATCAGCAGGCAATCTAATTCAAGGAATTAGATTGTAATGCCTGATGTAGATCTACCAGTTAATTTAAATAATGAGTCACCTGGTAGGCAATCAAATCTAGGTCAGGACATTTAGCAGGCTGAAAATAATGACTCTAACAGCAACAGAGCTAACAAAACAATCCAGATAATAATGACAGCACAGAATGACAGTCCTAACATAATCAGACAGCGTGCACAAACTGTAAATAGACAGAGTAAAGAGAATGAACTTGCGTAGGGAGGCAAAACATATTCTCCAATGAAACTATTATAGAAGAATTATGTTTGGCTAAAAGGAAGCATAGTGACAATCACAGTGAGGATATACAATATTTATGTGCTCTTACTGCACCTACGATATTTGTGAAAGCATTGTTTTCCAGCTTTTTTTGTTTGTTTTATATGTAAAGCAAATACAGTAAAATTTGATATTTGTTGCTTTTAGGAAGTGAGGCAGAAAGGCAAAACTTTTCCTAGTGTCTTTTCCTGACTTTTGCTTACATTGATTGATGATCTTGATTTTAGAAATCCTTTCTTGGTTCAAGAAAATAAGACTAGCAGAGGGAAAAGAAAGTAAATGTTCAAATGCAGCTCCCCCTGCAGTCCTCTTTGCCTCCGTGTCCAAATGGACAGATATATTAGAAACATAACTGTTATGGACAAGCACCAGAGACGGGGAATTTCAAGCCTGTATCTTCTGCAACCCCCTCGCTAGATTCATGTCATGAAGCCTCCCACCCTGTGGTCTCTGAGCAACCCAGGGGCTGTAACCAAATACGGACACTTCTGCTCCTCATGAGTATGAGCAGACAATTTGTTTAAGTAGGAAACACTAGATGTCAGCAGTCCTCCTCACTCTCCGAAGTGTGCTCCTCACTCAAGAACTCAGCACTTGTTTTAAGCTAATCCGGCCGTTCCTGGCTGGGGGCACAGTTACCATTTTATAGGGTTTTTTGTCTCCACATAGTCCTACCTGAGTCTGTCTGCCACGAGTTGTTTTCTTCTTGTGTTTGATTTCAGTCTTGCTCGTTTGCACAAGCAGAGCGCAAGTTCTTCGGCTGGTGTGTCGGGATGCTGGGATCTGGAAATGCTCTTACATATGGTCCACTGGGTAAAGCACGTCACCTGTACAGAGGGGAGGTCACCTATACCTTCCTACCATCCTTCCTTCCCCATTGCTCTGGTCCAGCATTTTTAAGTGGGTTTTTTTTGTACTAACAACAGCTTTGGCTTACCAACAGCATTACTAAGTTATTCGGATAAAATATGGAATGGCACCTATTGAGATTCATTTTATAATCCATTACCCATATGATGCTCCAGGCAACTGGCGCTCTGTTGGCTTGTTACTAATGCTGGTCTGTTGAGTTTATTCAGCTTAAACTAATAGGGAAGCATATAGGAGATGACTACCAAATAAATATTCTTCAACTTTGGCATCTCATTATGCCTTCAACTCTGGCATCTCATTATGTCTTAGAATGAATGATGGCACTTCTTTTCATAACTCCAGGTAGCTATCTAATGTTGAAAGCCCATTTTTTTCCCCTGTGAGCTGTTTTTTTAGTTTATAATTACAATTTCAGTTTTAAAAGCATTGTTGAGTTAGATCCACAGATTTAAGAAAGGATAGGGCTTTGTAGCTCAGCTTCGTGTTTCCAAATGTGCCACCGACTTCTTTGCTCCTTCAAGAGAATCTGTGGGAGCTCTGGTGATGCCTTACATCATGCTTTTTTTTGCTTTGAAAAGTCAAAAGGGAATGATCAGACTTTATTCTTACTTACATCAGTGTGAATTATATTTGCCTAAGGACTGCATCTACTGTGGTGATAAAGCAATATCTGGTACTTCATCAGGTTTCAGTAACGCAAAATGGGTGACACAGAGCCTAAACTGGATTTTATAGACATAAAACTTTCATCTTCTAGGACAATCTTAATTGTTGCCTTAAGAGTTAGCCATGATATTTCAATTTTGTTTACCTTTTCACTTCATTTTAACATACAAAAAAACAGTGAAAGCTGTTTCTAAAGCATTCAGTATCAAAAGAGCAAGAGTTCTGCGTTCCTGCAGCAGCACAAGCTGAATCACCTCTGGATCATAACATCCATGGCCAAGGGGGCCTGACACTGTGCTCGGGGCAACGGATGCTGAATTAAGAGATCCCAGCTATTCCTCCAGTTCTGTCAATGATCTTCTGTCTCTCCTTGCTGAAATAATTGTGTATTTTTGTGCTAATTCCTCTGTCACCCTCTGTTTATATTGCAGATTTCTTTTAGGTCTTCCGACCTCTACTGCAATGCAGGTGGTAACAGGAACAAGAGGTTGCAGAGACATATTACTCCATTTTCCCTACTCTGCTCTAAAATAGGCTATTCACAGTATTACAAACTCAGATGTCTTTGTTGGTGTTGTCATTTAATTCTATTTTATGTTAGTAAGTTTTATGTGTTCTCAAAGTTAACAAGAACTTGCTAATACATCAGAGTAGCAGCATTCATTACACAAAGTGGGTTGCGAGTGTTTTGAGGTCCACTTAAATGTAGGGAGCTTTGTAAATGAAAAACGATAGCCAAAGAGCAGGCTGAACACTTTACAATACACAAGAAAGCACCAGTCTGTATGGGCAAGATGGAAATCACCACCTTATACCTAGTCCCTCTATTTAATTTGTATGATTCTTGTTTAAAAAGTATTCGAGCCCATCACAACTAGAATGTTTTGCACAACTTGGGAGTAACGCATTTCAGTTGTAAGTAGTAAAAAAATTTGGCTAGCTGGCCTGCTAAAACAATAATCCTTGAAATAGTAATTTTCCTCTTTTTACTTATATCTTACAGTTTATAGATGCCTGAAATAGTTATGTCATCTGTAATTCTCTTTCTAGGCAAGCTTACTTAAAATGCTCGTTCAAAAGTAATAAGTGCAATATTTTTTCTAATCAGGTCCCCTTGGAATGAAATCATGGAAAAAATGTTCCTGCCAGTTCATGCTGATTACCTGTGTGTCTCATTATTCTAAACCCTATCTGACAGCCGCACAGTCATAACTGCCTTTCAACAAGAACTACCACTGAGTCTTTTAAAAATAATTTTATTTCAATTTCTAGCTAGTTCTAGCTTAAACAGCACATATAATTGCCTAATAAGCAGTTCATAAGAAGAACATAATTTCAAAGTAAAATGTTGGACCTATCCAGTCTTTGACAGTAACAGAAATTAAAGATGCCTTTCAAGTTCTCCAGTGCAAGTTATTCTGCTACAGAGGAATCAGCAACCTGGAAACTTGTTAGAATACTGATTAAACTTTCAAAGTATGCACAGAATTTTTTTTATTTTATTGTTAATATTCAGCAACTACTGAACTTAGAAAGTAAAATCTATTAACTGTTTCAGAAGTTTCCCAACAGGTTTGGTAATGTGGACAGGGAAAACTTTCCACGCCACCGGAAATTGCTGTTATTTTGTTACCACAAACAATATCTGTCATCCTGGGTACTTGATATGGTTTTGTATATATTCCATTATTTTCTTCTTATTTTATTATTAATATTTCATTAAAGTAGTTTAGTTCCTTCTAAACTCATAAGTCTCTTTGCTCTCTATCCCTCCTCTGTTTGAAAAGAGAGGTGGGGGACAGCATCTGTCATCCTGCCTGACTGGGCCAATCCAGCCCAAACCACGACACGTACAATGTACCATATACAGGGTCTGATTTTGTCTCATATTCTGTGTAACAAAGGCCACAGCACTTAATCCATGTATTTTTCCTTTTAGCTCAAATATATGTGCCTGATGAACTCCCATTTTCAACAAGCTGCATTATCTTGAGGAGCCCTAGGAGATGAGGGACTGGACAAAGTCATGTTAAGTCCTTGGGGTTCTTTGGGAAATTTCCTAAGGACTTATTGCAGGTTGACTTCAGTGACCAGTGTCAGAGTGTCTTGCTTCCATTGCCTTGTCCACATATGTGTTTGAGCATCTGTGTATGTAATGGATGCCCCCGGTCACCTGCAAGCCCAGGTCTGGCCGAGGAAAGCCAGGCTGCAAGGGAAAACAGGTAAGGAAGAGGACAGGAGGCCCAGAGTCCTTCAATGTGGAGCTGGGACATAGCTGTAAAATATTTTGGAGTTAATTGTATCCAAACAAGGCATGGTCACAGATCTAAAATCCTAATTCACCATGTTACAGGTGACAGAATAAGTTCCGCACTCTTCTGGACTTTTGTCATGTCTTGATTCCTCAAATAATTCAGTGTTAAACTCCCAAGCCTGAAACAGAGATAATGGCTAAGGAAGCTACCCCCTGCTTTTCCTTTTTGGATGGTAGAGATGGTGAGTAGTCTAGATAATGTGTTTCCTGCCAGTGTGAATCACTAGGATGAATAACAATTTTTGGCAAGTACCAGGAGAATCAAAAGTGGCTGACAGAGTGGGTAAACTACCAACCTGGGTATTTATTTCACATCCAGGAGCATTTTCTGTATCTGGAAGACAGTAAAGCCAGTTACTACAGGAGATATGCTATAGGAAGGTAGAACAATCAGTTGAGATTTTTAATGGGAATGCTTTTCTATTGAAAAAATATTCAGTTCCAGAAATTGATGTTTTGTCAGAATGTCTTGTCTCTGATGAAACTGTGCAAATAAAAAAGAAAGGAAGGAATTAAAACTCAATGATTTTCAGAAGGTCAAATGCACTGGAATATCTCCATCTGTTATTTTAAATTACTTTTTCTTTTTTTATGATACCATTACAAATGGGACGACCACGATGTAAAAAATTCTAAGATTTCTATATTCTTCTTTTACCTGAATCAAATGGGAGACTCTTGGCCTTATTTTAAAGGAAAACATTGTGCTATTGTCGTGCTGCAAATGTTCCATAAGATTATTTTTAGTAAAAAAAAAAAATCAGGAAACTGTAGTTGTATAGAGCAAATATCGTACAAAGCGTTAAATAAAATTGCATCATCAAAAAATAGAAGACATTAGTTAACACAAGAAATACTTCTGAAGAAGAAATTTCCCTCTCCCATCAGCTCAAGATAGAATTGCCTGTGTTTTTACTCCCAGAAAATGAGAAAATAATTTTGTCTATGAGCATGAAGATTTTAAAAAAACCTAATAAACTAAAACTGTAAACTATAAAGTCATAAATCAAATGTAAGAAAAATTTCAGAAGTGATCATATAATAATCCATTTTCTGCTCTAGATCTGTCTGTAGCTATGCCTGTGAAATACCCCTTTAACCTGCTTTTTCCCATGATTTTGGGAAACTATGGTATATTCAGTTCCTCAGCAAAACTCTTATTAGTTAAAGCATTAATCATTGGTTAATTGTAATTACTTAGCCTGTGGAAAATTTGGGAATGGAATTAGACTGTGACTACAAGTCAAATAAAGTTTGCTTTTACTATTGATTTAAACATTTTTGAGACAGATG
The DNA here is from genome assembly GCA_008921705.1 of Burhinus oedicnemus. Lineage (NCBI taxonomy): Eukaryota > Metazoa > Chordata > Aves > Charadriiformes > Burhinidae > Burhinus > Burhinus oedicnemus. The sequence continues at coordinate 1,667,943 of VFFE01007179.1, read as the reverse complement.
TTCAATACGGTTTGTTTAGCATTATTTTTTTTTGGTAATGCTTGGTCAATGTGCCGAATAATAATTGAACTCAGTCTTTACACAAATTTTTGTATCACATATAAGTTACCTTGTAATCATCAATGTTCCTAATAATAGAGGACAACACACGTACTGCTTTTCCAATATACCTGCACAAAATTACAAACCAAGATATTTTCGAGCTTCTATACATTTTGTCATTCAATGCCATGTAACTGACAATGTTAAAAATGATTTAAAGCTTGCAGTATACACTTTGATGCTTTCTTTAAACACTTTTAAACTTTTTCAGTGTCACAGTCCAATGCTCTTTTCTTAGTCCCACAAAATTTTAATTACGCTCAAAAGGCCAACAAGCTTTCAGTGTTGCAAAGCACCAACTGAGGATTGGGATGTGTCTACATCTGACACTGGATTTTCTTCAGTCATTCAAGGCATGACTCTGAAAGTTAAGATCAAAGGCTTATTTCTTCCATCATTGAAGTCAGTGTCTTTTTTTTTTTTCTTCTTCTTCTTTTTTTCTCATCACCTTTAGGTTGAAGACTTCAGATATGTGAAAAAAATATTTGTCAATGAATTTGTTGGAAACTGAATGAGGTTACTTTCAGAGCTAGTCAAGTCCCTTCCCCCATGTCCCTCCATTTATGCCCTCTACAGCTTGGAGCTCCCAAAGCTTTCTCTGCCTCTGGTAGATCATCTGTAAAGCAACAAGTTCACGAGCACCTGAAGAAACAGGTTTATGTCTTGCAAGGGTTTTCAACTGAATTACGTCAGTGGTGTGAGTTCACCTCTTTCTGTGCCTGAGTCTGCAAGTGGAGAGACAGGCTGCCTTACAGAGACAAATCAGTGCAAGTCGCCAGGGAATGCAGGTAGGAAAAAATTTTAACTGAATGGTGGAGATGGCGTCTGATAAGGTGTTTCACTATATCTTTCTCGCTTACCCACCTGCTTATTTCTCAAAACCTGTGGGAAGTACTTATTACCTCGAGGCTCAACACCTCTGTTGAAACTGGATGAAATTAGCCCAGTGGTCTAAAAGTCCATCCATTGGGAAAACAAAGCAGCAAATAAGAACTTCAGAATACCTGTTCCTGTAAATGATACCTCCCTGGTTTGAGAGCTTGAGATTGGTGACGCAGATGTATATTTACTAAATGTATCACAATTTGAGCTGGCAAAAACAACGCACAGTTTCCAGGGGAAAGGGTTATTCCAAAAAGATTAATTGACTTCTAAATCTAAAAGAAAACTGAAATGTACTCCTTTTTAAAAGTGAGAAGTTTGAGATACTGGTTCTTCCAATTTCTCTTTTGTTCTTTCTTTTTTTCTCTTTTTTTCTTTCTTAAAATAGATGTATAAAAGTGGAGGGAGAGAAATAAAACTGGGGAAAGGAGACATTGAAAAAGGAAAATTAAATCACTGACAAAAAGCTGTCAGCCATAATGGTAAAATTTTGCCAAAAAAATAATTTCTTTGCAAAACTTTAAAATGGCAGCAAAGAAAAACTTCCCTGTAATATCACAATGTAATGTTATAAAAATATTTATTTTTACAGCAAATAAGTAATTCACTAGTATTTAAAGTTACTATGGAAATTTTTCATGGCCTTCTGAACAAACCACACATTACCATTTCTAGTGGTAGACTATTTCACTTTCCTAAATTCTGTTTTTCTAAACTTAAGTCTGAATAATAACAGCGTTATTTTCTCTTTTCCATTTAGATTTCAAATATAAAGTTAATGATATTTTATTATGACATATTGCTTATTCATGCAGTTTAAATCTCTTGTAAAACACTTACTTTTAAAAGAATATCCAAAAATATTCCCAAATGGGCGGTAAAACCTATTTATTTAGAATAATTGGAATTGTTTTATTTTTGAATTTATGCTGCTTCTTCAGTTCCCACCATGACCGACCATAACATGACTCATCTAAGACAGCTATGCCTATTATTCTGCAGCAAAAAGGTAGGAGGTATTATTTTTCTCAAACACTTTTAGCTGACTTTTTCTTCAGTGAAGGCTAAGGTAATAATTTATTGCTTAGCAGAAAATTACAAGACTTCCACAGTGACTCATCTATGTTGGTTGGGTTGTACATGAAAGCAAACGTATAGCTCATCTTTTCCCCACTCTTTTTAACCTATTTTATTCTTAGGTTTAGGATTTGGATACTTTTTGAATAACAAGATAGGTAACAAATTGAAAAAATTTGACTCCTTAAAATTTTTAAGGTCTTCAGCTCTAAGTTGCTACAGCAAGAGTCGGCAGACAAACCAGGCTGACTTCCCGGCTTCACCCTCAACTCCAGCTTCTCCAGAAACCCGTGCTGGCCATCAAGCTCAAGCCATATTTGTATTTCTTACACCAAAGAACCAGCATTTACAGCAACACCACAAGACTGCATGCTTTTCCTTCTCTTTCATCTTTTTTAACTGAGGCAATACAATAAAACCCATTGCCGTGGTTCGGGCCACACTGGCCAATGAAAACGAATGACAGATGCTCTCCCCCAACTCTCCACAAGGAGAGGAGGGAGAGAGAGAAAGGCATTTATGAGTTTAGAAAAAACTAAACTACTTTAATGATAATTACTAAATTAATGAAATAATAAAAAAGAAAATAATGAAATATATATCATACGTACAAACCCAGTATCGAGCTCCCAGGATGACGATCACGTCACTTACAGGCACAAGGAAAGTCCCAGACTGAACTCAGTGATGGATGGGAGCTGGATTCCGGATCTGGACTCAGGAATGCAGGGATTGGGCTCAAAGGCAGACGAACAGATAGAGTCCTCCTTGGATGCTGACCATTGAAGAAAGAGCGCTGACCCTTTGATCCCTCAGCTTTTATACTGAGCGTGAGGCAGATGGGATGGAACACCCTGTGGGTCAGTTTTGGGTTACCTGTCCTGTCTGCTCCTCCCTGCAGGTGTGACCCCTCTACGCTTTTCCACTTCCCACCCTCCAACGGGGCAAATTACCAATATGTAAGCTGGTTGCCCTTGGTTGTTATAGCAATAAGTATAAGCAGGAGCCTCGCTGCATCCCATTCCTTGGCATCAACTATAAACATGGGTCTTACCACTGTGAGAGCAAACAGCTTCTGCACAACATGCTGGTAATTTCAGAAAGTTCAGTTGGTTAGAAGAGGCTTAGCTGCAAACTAAAATTACAAAACAGAAAATGGGTTCTGTTTTACCTCCAACCAGGACACCCATTAATGAGGATGCAAAGTCCTTCTAATACTCACAATACTCCCCACGTTACCCCGATCCACAAGAACAGGCTTGGATGTAAGCTGTGGGCCAAATTTCAAGCTATGTGGGCCTTTGTCTGGGAAGAAGCACTCTTGTAATGAATAATACATCAATGCATAGAAATGTATTGCCTTTCTCAGAACTCTTTCCTACAAAGGAGTGTAGTAATCATGAGTCTGTTCTTACTTACAGACATTTTTACATACAAAACGAAGACAACGATTCAAAGTAAAATCTTGAAGAGAGGATGAATACAGAGCCACAGAAGTCAAGAGTTACAATATAACTATAAAGGACAATATCAGCAAAACATTGCATTGGTCTCCCTGCATTTGGTCATGATATAATTAATCCAGTCCAAATCCTTTTGTAAAAGAAATAACTAGGAAGATAATTTTAATGAGTTTTAAATTGCATGTTATACTTCACATTCTTTCTAAATTTAAATATTGGCAATAATTCCTCCACCGAAATATTTTCTTCTATTATAATTTCAATAACTACAGTGTATGTAAGCCAAGATACGCCTTAGTGAAAGAAAAGAAACTTTGGATAATCTATCATTAACCTTAGGCCATATTCTAATCTTCATTTCTAAAGGTTTCCCATTCTGTACAGTATATTCATTACACATTGCCTGCTTACAACAAGCAAATTCAGCAAACATTATTTATCAGAGTTCCTTTGTAGGCTAATGGCTGCCTGGGTTTCCTGGTGTGTTGTGGAGGACAAACCAAGGAGGCAGATTCAACCGAAAATAAATGGTCGATGCCCAGGTTTGCACTCTATTTCTTTAAACATAGTGGAGACATCCTTAAAAGCTGCAAGGACACATAGCGAAGTGTCCCAAGAGAAGACTAATTCATGCTCTGACCTTTTATACCAGTTTGGTTATAGCACATATTGAATTACCCAATTAAAAAAAAAAAAGAGAAATAAAGATGAAGAAAACAAGTACAATCCATAACAATATCATCTTGATGTCTCTGATTTTTGAACTGAATTATGCCTTACTTATATGCTACAATAAGGCCCTCAAAAACTAATAATCTGGGGACAATAATAATTTTTGAGAAACTATTCTAAACTGAATTAAACTTTTTTGATAAAGAGCTCTTTTTATGAAACTGTCAAATTTTTCTGGTATGTAATACCTGAATTTGCTGCCCACTCCTTACTTTTCTGTCTTCATAAACCTGGAAATAAAAAATACATCCTCATTTGAAAGAAGGACAAAATTCTTTACATCAAAGGGTAAACAGTGCATTTCTACCTTGGTAAAAGAGGTCATTTTGTTATTACTCCACTCTGTTTTTTTCTTTTTTTTCCCTGGATACTGAAGTCTGAAACTAAATTATCTGCGCTTCCTTTCTGAGGGACAGAAAAGGCAACTTTTGTGTGTATCATAATGTTTTTAATAACCACAAGGCTTTAAATTTTATAGTTTGCAGATAAACGTAGCACTTTCTTTTAGTTAAAAGAATACATTGTTCTTTTTCTAGTATTTCAATGTGCTATTTAATTGCATTGTACATTCCATTTCTTAGCTGTGTGAAAGTTGCAAAGCCACATGAATCGTAATAAAATTTAATGAGTTTTTCATATGATATCCAAGGGAATATTGTCATAAACTTTGTCTACATACTAAGAACAATATTTTCCAAAATATCTACTTATTTTGGTTTATTTGGTCATTGTATGATTACTATAGATGCTGGATCTGTGAAGGACATCCACAGGTCTTATTTAAAATTGTAGCTGTCATCAGTTTTCAGACTCCAAATTCCTATAACAGGCTTTTTTCTTGTCATCACTGATCCCAACCTGAGTTCTATTGATGGTCAATGGTACCACGTTCAAGTCTGTAAATTCATGTGACATTGGGAAAGTTTAAGTATCATCAATACCATCAATAGCAGATAATAACAGAAAGAGTTTTCAAGGAGTTCTTATACAACAAGATTTTGTTGCAAAAGAAACACAAAATCATCTTCATTGCATCCAAGACTGATGTTAATCCACATTCAATGAGATACCTTACTTGAGTAAGAATTACTCATGCCACTAAAAAAAGTTTGAAGGAGTGGCAATAATATTTGTTACAATTGTACAATTATTCATAACTGAGAAATCATTGATTGGTTTTATTTTTAAAAGAAATGATTGTATTTTTTCTAAGATTCTGTCGTTAGTCTTTTTAAATAATGGCTGGAGACTGAACAGAATTACAATATTCTTCTGTCAGGAAGAGAAAGATTAGATTACACTTCATATTTTATGTGAAGAAAATTGTGGCTATTTTGGCCATAAATATAGCCTGTAAGAAAAAAAAAATACTGAATTTGGATTGCAAGTGCAATGCTATTATGCCAGGGTAATATAATATCCACGCAGATATAATAAATGCTTTCAAAAAAGTACAGATATGTAACATGATGCAGTACACTTTGTAGATGAAACGGTCTCTCTTAATATATATCCTGCATAACAATTTCAGTATAATAAAGGGTGGGTGGATTTCTTATTATTGATTTTACCATCTCAGACAGTTGGAGGTCAGCATACATTTACACAGGACAAACTACAAATCCCAGTAGTCATAAGTACACAGCCTCAGCTTCTTTTTTTTTTGCCATATAGTTAGTACAACAGTAAACACAGAGAATAATAATCCTTAGTGCTTAGCAATTTCTTATATTGTCCTTTATATTACATACAATCTTTTGGTGTGAAAGCCCTTAAGAGAAACAAAATCAATAGGACACTATGAAACTGTAATAGAAGTCTACAGAAATCACTCTAAGAACCATCAGATATAATAGAAAGTGATAATATCTCCATAGGGCTTTTCTTTCTAGGGCAAAACATCTAATAATTATAAAAAAAGTAAAAAGCTTGTTTGCTTTTTCCTAGTACATTGTCTTATATTCTACAAGGGCTGATTGAGAAAAGGTGTCACTGTAGCTCTGAACACACCCTTGAAGTGTAAACGCAGAGGAAAATCTCAGCTCTCAGACGAGGAGCTCCTTCCTGAAGGACTCATAGAAGACAACTCTCCCAGAGTGCCCATCAACACTTCAAAAAGGGAAATGATATAAAAACAATGGGAAAGACTGGAACATTGAGGGGTTTATTTCTCCAGGTAGTTTGATATCACTGGGTGCTAAATTTTCATAGCAATTTTTGAGATGCTGGGCTGCATCAAGCCCTTTCAGAGAATAAGCAGACGATACAGCTCCTTCATAGAGCCACCAGTGTTTCTCTATTTGTTCCTTGGAAGGAAATCCCAAGGCAAAACAGTTTAGTTTTCTGCACGACTTTTTCTGCTGGTTTTCGATATCTGACTGCACAATTTTATCACAGTTTGAGAGCTTTAGCTGTGTAAGGTTCCTTCCTGTAATGGCATATCCTGACAAGCTAATGACTCACAAAATATATAATACTAACAACACTAAGAGCACCACAAAGTTATTCTTATTTAATTTCTATGTTTAGTGATATTCTCAAAACCTTTCAAGAAGTTTGAGCGCTGACAAAAGTACGGGCCCTGATCCAAACTTACCTACAGTCAGTAAGAACTTAGACTTTGAATTATTTAATCCTGATTTAGCTAGATAATAAAGCTGGTGCTGAATTTTAAGTATACAAATAGTTATATTAAATCTGATGAGCTTAAAATTATGTATACAAATCCATTTCCAGATTGGGGTATATGTTAATATATAAAACATGGATATAACTTCTCCAATAAGCTTCCTGTTCACAACTAATAAATTCACAATGGGAAGACTCAGAATGAGTACTTCAAAATTCAAAGATAAGTTAAAGCTTTAATGATCTGCAGGGTTAGAGACTAGAATATTGCCTGTCAACTATCATACTTTTGAAACCTATAACCACAGGCTTTTCTTCATACGGTTTAACTTCTGGTATCTCATAGGCTCTTCTTCATATAGTTTACCTTCTGGTATGCCATGAAGGTACTTTGAATGACTATCTGCAGATACCTGTCTTTCCTGTAGAGCCTACTCAGGCTCCTAGCTTTGGATAGCTAAAATATCTAAGTTAAATGCCTAGAGAATCTGAAATACATGGTGAACGCATCCTCAGTCAACAACAAAAGATTGTGTCAAACGCTACACTCTTCCACGTTGGTACAAATTTATTGAACTGAACGGAGTTAAGACCCATTTGCACTATGTATGTATTTGGTTCTGCATTAGTCCTCAAATCATTTGTGTAACTATACAATAACAGTGGAAACAATTTTTTTGGCAACGTAACCTTTCTTTTGCTAAATACCTAAACCGATCCAGACTGAGGGCTGAACTGATTCACAGCAATAGTAATATCATTAGTCTTCTATTTTCCCTCAATATCCCAGCCACAGAAACACCACTCAGCCCATATATTCATCAGTGTGTTTTACTGTATCTTTTAAATTTTCATCATTCTCTTTGCTCCATTAATAGAACTATTTGCATGAAAGAAAGAACAAATTGTCTTCTAACCGGTCTATTACAAGGTACATTAATGAATACAGGGGAACTTTATTAGTACTTTTATGGTGTACCCCTTCACTTCAGATTGTCATTGGTAATATTGTTGTAATGGGTTGCTTCACAGACATCTTAAAGTGCAGCTAGGTACAAAAAACCATGTATTAGAAAACAACTTTTATACTTGTACTGTTTTTCCTTGTAAATAAGGATTTTCAGAGCAATGCTTACCACCAGTCATTTGATGGCAACTAATATTTGGGCATCTTAAATGTATTTGCCAAGTTAGGGGCTTCAAGTTCCACATGACTTTCTCCCTGCAAAGTGACTTCTTTTTTCTAAAATAAAAAACAGTTGTAAAATAAATTTTGAAGAGCAGAGTATTAACTTAATGTTTTATCACATTAACTAAACGATGTCCTGTAAAAAAACTTTACTAGAAAATACTGCATTATAGTTAATGCAAGATTGAATGTTATACATGGGCATGTTCACTGTAACTTAGGTCCTCACTAGGAGTAAGTTTCCATGGACACCTTTGAGAATTTGGCTTGACTAAACATGGGCAAATTAAACTTTACATTAAGGAGGAAACTGACCTTCCAGCACATCGGTCATATAGAAACTTTTTTTCTTTTTTTTTTTTTTTTTTTTTTTTTTTAAAAACTGTTCCTCTGGGATTCACAGAGCTAACTGCTCTTAATCAAATTCCTCAGAGAATTTTCTCATAAAAAGTGCTAAGGAAAAGGACTGCTCCAACAGCTCGCCGCTGAATTGGTGATAGTCCTCATTTTGATGCACATCTCACCGCTTTCCCTGACTGAGCTCTTGAGTCAACAAAGTCATCACCATATCTTTGCATTAAAATCTCTTCACAGTTTTTTTTTCATAGTTGACTATCACTCCTGCCATTAAAATAATAAGGATGAACGCTCAGCATGCGCCCAGTAGTGTTTCCAAGAGCCCTAGTGCCTTCCATTGGTAATGAGCAGATTGCAGCAAGTTTGACTCTAAGCCTTTGAAGAAGAAACTATAGGAAACCAATGTCATAAAAGGGTTTTAAATTGTTTATTTATAACACAGTAGTGTTGTAGCAAAATTTATATTAACTAGAAAAATGAAATATAAAATGTAATTGAAGCAACTAAGGAAACCTGCTGCTGCTAAAGTCCTCTATACTGCCCCAACCCTATTTAATTATTTACCTAATATTAAAATAGAGACATAGTAACTAGACATGATTTAGCTACGATTCAATTAAGGAACTAACCACTAGACAATGTAGCTTTGTTGATAAATAGGATACTCCCGTCCAGAGAGTGATAACTGTAGGCCTGGTCAGCAAACTGAGAAAACCACCTGGAACTGCCAAGATTAGAGTAGAAGTAGGCAAAAGGTAATTTCAGCAGGGGCAGATTGTGACCACTGACTCATTGATCACCTACCCAAATGATACCACCTACTCAAAAGAGAGCAATGGAAGAAGACGACAGAGTGCGCACTAATTTACATCGGAAGCAAAGACAGCTTGACCAATCATTAAAGAGACCAGCAATGAATATGTAGTAATTGTTTGAATATGTAATAATCACTGTATAAAAGTGGAGACTTTGGAAAATAAGACGTTCCCATTTTGGGACGAGCATCCCATTTCTGCTCATTAATGGAATAAACTTGAAAGTATCTCCGCTCTGTATGTTATTGGCTTGCACAGCAGGTAAAGAACCCAGATTTGGGACAACAGTAGCAGCCAGGACTGTCAGCCAACAACCTGATTTCCATTGTGCTATGCGTTATACTGACACAAAATTAAAGGATAATTTTCCTATACAGAACTTTTAAGGTGGCTGAAATAAATGATTGGAATGTCTTTAAACAGTATTTAAGCTCAAGCTTTTTTCTATCTGCTGATGGCTTGTTAGTCATTCTGCTCTCGTAGGAAACTTCTTAGGCAAAAGTTGAATTTTAATATATTTGACTTGATTGGACTTAAGCTTGTACTTAATTACTTGAATCAGGCCCTGTTAAATAGCTCTACAAATATTGATAAACTATGTAATCTTTCTATGCAAGAAGCGTGATCATGGAAAACATACCAACAAATGAGAGTCAACATTACAGTGAAACAAATACATTGGCTGTCCAGGTATCAGCTGCTCTCTAAACAGCAGTCCATCTAAAAGAGTTAGCATTTGAAAGACAGTGTCACTTAAGTAAAGAGACCATCCAAATACGTTAATCTCAAAGGATTACAACCAATACAAATGGAAACAAACTTTCTAGCTCTTTTCTAAATTAAACAATTAACTCTAATATTCACATCCTCAGAGAGATTTCAGTTGAGCTAGCGTGTCTAATTTATAATCAATGATTAACAGAAGATGCAACTAATTTGTCTTTGTTATTTGATTTTGCCACAGTCAAATTTACTCAGTGAAATGGATTGAAACAATGTTCTAAAGACTAGTAAGCATTGAATTAGAAATCTGGTATGTGTCTTCTTTGTAGACTAGCATTAAATAGATGTAATACAGGACAATATCTCTTGCCTTAAGTAGTTTTAACAAATTAATTTTGACCCACGAGCTTAATAAAGTCAGTTAAGTAGGCCAAACATCTCTGTTAAGTTAAAGGGAGACTGAATATTTAATTATTTTAATTGTCTGATAAATTTGAAATTGAGAAAGTAACAGCCCTGTAAATCTTAAAATATATTTTCAGCCCTGTGTGTCATTAAGCATTACTCTAGTGATTTTACTGCATTCAAGAGGTTACAAAGTCAAGCCCAGACACCCCTGATTGAATGAGAATTGCACATTAGTTCAAGAAAAATAGTTTTCCAGAGGTTAAAGTACCAGTCCAGGGAAGCCAAGACACATTTGCAGGAATATTTAGAATGGTGATTAGGCAGCAGAAGAACTAACAAAGATGGGCAGCCTTATTAATGATAAAATATGTTGCGCTGAAGTCAGTTGCTGTTGTTCTTATAGTAAAGGACATGAAATTGTAGTAGTTTACGTATGAAGAATTATCACTTTCATAGTCATCTTCTATGCTAAATATAGAGATGTGAACATTAGAAGACAAGGTGGCTGCAGCAGAAGTACTCTGTTAGCCACAGCATGGCTGTGGGCACCCTCTCAGCTCTCCCAGTTCCCACCGATACACAATCTCTGCAGGCAAGCAGCATTCCGCTCCTAGTTCTCTTTTGGGTTTAAGAGCTTTTTTTTTTTTTTTTTGACACAAACTTACTCTGATGCACACCAGTAAGTCACTCTTTCACAAAAACCTCTCGCGCCTGCAGCACCTTAGTTTTGTGCTCAGTTTAGGCTGGTGCTGCCATTGCAAGACTACGTCCTGCATCCCCCAGCCTTTGGTACCCAATTCGTGACACCCGTTCCCAAGGGATCTGCTGCACTGGGTCAGCAAATACCTGTCTTGTCACAAAGCAAGAAGGTGCAGGGAATGGAGAAATATCAGGGGTAGAGGTTAAGATGCAACTCAACCTACTGCTACAGATAGCAGTATCTGATTATTCAGCTACAGCTCCAGTATAAAGTTTTTGAACAATCTAATTTCTGAGCAGCACCACTGAAGTCAGTAATAATCGGGACTGTGATATTTCCTAGAAAGAGCTTTGGGGGGAAAAAAAAAAAAAAAAGAAAAAGAAAAAAAAGAAGTCTTATCAAGGATCGTGAATGAACGGAAAAATGACTTTGCTATTGAGAGGAAGAAAAGTATTCCTTTCATGGGAAATAACCTGTGCAAGGATGTAATTGCAGAAGGGCAGATTAACAGGACACCAAAGAGAAGCAATGTTGTGATATGCTGGGAGATACGTATGTTCGTGCTGTACATGTACATTTGCATATTTACATGTGGCAGGAAGACAAGGATGACAACGTTGCTAATACAGGACTTAATTCACTGTACAGAAGTAAAAACTAAGTGTCCAATACAGTAGAATAACTCAAATATTGTTATTGTGGAGCATGCTAATCACAAAGAATTATTTATTCTGTTCATTGGCTCCAGGTATTAGTTCCACCTTCAGACGAGTTGGTACATTTCTTTTCTCATGCAGCTTTCTCACTCTTGTGGAGTACCTACGCCACAACCTGATATTTTCCTCCAAGATTTTTTCAAAACACTTTGAACTGAAATCATCTATAGTTTCTGGGCATGCAGTACAACAGGCTTCTTAGCAAAATCAGTGTATATAGACCTTTTAATTTTCCATAAGAATCCAATAAGAACATAAGATGACTTAACTGAAGTTATTATGTCTAATGTCTTCAAGTAATTATTTTACTAAGGAAAAAAATAAAAGTATTTCTGAAAGTCTCTCTCCAGAGGATGGTTCTGCACTGGACATAGAAGGGCAGATACAAATCAGTGGCAGTAAAATAAAAAGGACAAGAAGCAACTATAGTCAGTATGCTGAGAAGTCATCCCTCTTAAAATCAATACTGTGATTAATGCTGAAACACAGAAGATCAGAATCCATCATGCAATATTTTTCCTGTCTGTACAGTTATTTTTATTGCTTTAACTTTGCTATGCTGATCTGCTTTACTTCTGAATAATTGCTGGAAAGCAGCTCCAACCCTTCTGTGAGAAACAAAGGGAGGCTGAGGTTCATGCTTAGCTGAGAAGAAAGAGTATGAGAAGGAAAAAACAAGCAAAAGCAAATCTGTGCTGTTTTTTATTTCTCAGATGAACCTTGTAGCATAAACTAAACCATACAACCCGACAGATAATTGCTGCTGAAATTGCTGCAAAATCTCTCAAGGTTTTCTGAGAAGAAGTTAGTCACTCTCTGCCACTGACACCATCGTGCTGGTGACCCTGGACCTCCCCGGTGAAGGACTGGTGGTCACAGTATTTCTGCCCCTTCCCTTGTGCTGTTCTTTTCTGGATTCATTTTCCACTGCAAGAAGAATCATGTCCTCGACTTCTGTCCGCTGAAAAGCAAACACTGCAAAGCAGCCATGACACATTGATATACAATTTTAAAAGACAGGATCAGGTTCATATGATTAAAAAGTATCTGTTCAGAATATTTCAGTCATACAATTTATTTTTTTTAATTTAAAGTCTTTGATTGCCGCAATAAAGAATGACCTTGATACATAATAAATGTGTTGGTTGTCTTGTAGTTTAACAGGTAAGTTGCAACATGGAGTAGACTGCTTTACAGAGAGGGATAAAATTATATTTTCTTGGATTCTTGAAATAAAATAACTAGCCATGCGTCTGCAAAATTTGGCTGGTGACATACCAATATTTACTGTGTGGAAACATACGACTGAGCACATTGTGAAATAGCACAAATAACTTTTTCTACCTATAAAACCACAGGTTAGAAAGTCGTCATTAATTCCAGCTATTCCCAATGCCCATCTACCTGCAGTGCCCTAGCATGCCCTGGTGTACCTTGACAGCACTGCTCTGGGGAGCAGACTGGTGAGTACCAGCAACTTCATGAAGGAGGAAAACTAACATTGGAGCATCTTAGTTACAGAGTATTAACTTCAGAAATCCTGCCCCACACAGACAAATGTCTTACTCTAAAGAGATTAACAAGGACATCCATTCTCTATGAAAAAAATACCATAACAGGGTTCTCTTCTACTAAAAAAATATGCACAGGCAATTCCACTAAAGTCTACAGAATTACGCTGTTATTAGGTGAGTAGAATAAATGAGATAACATATCATATTTAAATAAAAAAAAAGATACAAAAAGATAAAAAGAAAACCAAAGTCATTCCCATACTTTCTGCTTGGTTGGGCTCTCTGGAAACAGATCTATTTACAAAGAAACAGAAGCAGACCCCAGAGACGTGGCAGTCTAATGCATTGTGCCCTTAATATTGTCCCTCTGCCACAACAGTAGCCCATAATGTTATTGGTTTCTAAACAATTGAAGTAATTTGCATTTGCCTTACAACTGACATCGGCTGAACATATTTTTAAAACCTTTATTGACCTTTTGGTCTCACAACACTAATATATAAAAAAATCAAAGAAGTGTTGAAAGTGTATAGTTCACAATTTAGCTAAAGATCATTATTTAACCATTGCTAATTATAAGAATAAATGATTTAGTATTAATTATAAAGTCATATGGTAGCGAAAAGGTACACATTTTATACACCTAACAGATTTTATTAGACAGCTATATTGGGCTTTGCTTTTCATCATCTTGCACAAGTTTTTACATCAAAGATTTTAGTTTGACACTTGCTTTTTTTTCCCTTTCCATTTTATAATATTATTGATGTATAATTTAATGATGGAAGATTTTGAATGCGTTTGTTGATAAATAGACGAGAAGCTTTGTTCTCCATAGGATCATTGCTTTTTATCTTTTCCTCATCGCATTGTCAAGACTGCATACTTAATCACAGCTAGATGTTGGGCCTCATCTCAAACGCCATAAAGTCAACGAGAGTTTTGCAACTGATTTTTATTGGAATGGGACTGAGAACACTATTGGTAATGTGCAACTTATAAATGCCATTTGCACACATATCAATTTTATTAACTCCCTTACTATGGAATTTTCAGAATGTAATAGTTTGGCAGGCATTACTTTAGATTTATAGTGCTCCAAGATGACACTATTAAGCCACATTCACACCTCTAAAAATTGCTATAGCAACAGACTAGGACCAGTTCTTCCTCCACACTGGTGGGTGAGAATCATCTCAACAACTGAAGCTTCTGCTGCCACGTTTTGGGGGCTGTCTCTTAAGGAAAAGGTGGCTGTGTGAGATATATTCATCAATATACATGCATAGACATAAATATAGATGCAAATAGTACGAGCAGATGGTCACAAACTCTAAGGTAAATCACAGATAATATGGAAAGGCATGGGATATGTGGGACTATCTGATTTCTAACTGAACTGCTACGGCGGAGTTCCCCTCTTTGGGAAGATGCCTTCTGAATCCTTTTGCCTTCTACAGACCTGGAAACCTGGGACAAAAACTGAAAAGATGGTTTGAGCATTTTTTAAGATATCAGCAATTCCTACAAAAAGAAAGGGATTGACAAGTCTTGCTCCCAGTGCTGCCTCCAAAACTCTCTGTACAAACCACGGTTGACCCTGCCAGAGCTATCCTTTCTTTCTGCCGTTGCAGGGGAAATATCCACCTGCTCTGTCCCTGAGAGGCTCCTGAGGGCAAAAGCAGTGAAATTATCAGGTTTCTGGGCACTCTCCAAGTCACTGAGCATACAGAAAGGCTGACCAGACAAGGAAACAAGAAGTCAAGCTTCACTGGGGATGCTACTGGAGAGAAACCTTGTACTTGAAACCCCCACTCACCTTCACAGAAGAAGGGGGAGAATCCAGGTAGAGGTAGAGCCAAGTCGCTGGACTGATGTCTCCGGGAGAAGGAACAGAGATTTTTCCCTTTGTCTGAGAGAGCAGCTGACCAAAGAAAACCAGGAGGAAAGGCAATGTCCTGTTGTTATTTCCTACACTTTGAGGTTAGCCTTTATCTTGGCTGTGAATCTACCTCCCTAAAATGCGAAGTGTTAAGGGACCACTATTTGTTTATTAAGCATACTTCCAACTAAATCTTCATACCTCCAACTAAATCTTCATACCTCCAACTAAATCTTCATACCTCCAACTAAATCTTCATACCTCCAACTAAATCTTCATACCTCCAACTAAACTTTTACATTTCTATTTGCCTGGGGAACAAAATGTGGCTCTGACTCCAATGACGCCAGGTTATTGTACTTTTAAATGGTATTTCAGAATTAGCGTATGGGGCCATTTCCTCTGTAGCTGTAACACACGGCAGAGCCTGACTCACTTTGTTTGGCAACGGTGACACTCCTGGCTAATGCTGAATCATGCTGGCAATGCTATTTAGTAATTTTCTAGCAGAAGAGCTACAAGCAGCACTTTCACAAAAGTATGAACTAAGATTAATTTTCTACAAAAAAATTAAACTCATTATATACTTGCGAGTTTGAGATGTTCTCTAAAGAGTTACCTAATTCTGAATTAATGCCTTCTAAAGCATTTCTGAACAATTGCTTTTTGATAAGATTATAGAGATATAGGTAGTTAGCAGATAATCTTTTGAAATAAAGAGATTTAAAAGCCAGAGGAGTAATCTTCTCAGTGCCTGGAGATGGAGTGTAACCATTGCAAAAATCTCTTCACTTTTTGTTCTTTAAAAGATGATAAAAAGAACAAAACTGAGGATCAAATTGATGCAATGCAGAGATGCTGGCAGAAAGCAGAACAAGGAGGCTGTGGCTACTTCACAGGTCCAGCGTTGGTGGGCAGCAAAGCAGTAGGAGCTTCCATCTTCCACAATAGCTGGTTGGAGGGCAAACACCTGATTGCTTCAAACCAGATGCTTGAACACGGGAGGTCTGCATTCCCTCTGTTTTCTAACCACCGGGCAACAGATTCTCTCTCGTTCTGCAGCAATATTAATTAGACAATACTCCAGCAGAAGACTCTTGTCCTCCAAGACATACTGAGACAAGAGTTGACGGGGGCATAAATCATATCATCTTAAATCAGCTGTGCTGAATCTGGCCCAAAGCTCTTATGATTCATTGCGCTTAAAGGTTTTTACTGAAATGTCAAACCATTGCCATGGCCGCTGCCATGGGCTATGTCACCGTTCTGGCTCCAGTGTGTTCTCTGGCTAGTTACCGTGTCGTGAGCACAGGATGATACCAGCAGACGCTTCCTGAAGAGGACTTGAGAAGAAGAAAAAAACTAAAAAATTATTTCACAATTCGCAAGTAAAATGGTACTGTCCTTGCAAGACAGCTACTGCATCAAACCTGAGATACAGCTGTTTCATCCCTACCTCACTGCACGTTTGCTTATGCCTGTGCATAATCTGAGTTCTCCTGTACGCTCTCATCTGCTGATATGTGGTTCTGAAGGAATTTTGGAAAGGTGGCTTAGCTCACCAGCTATGGAACTTATTCTTTTTTTTTTTGTTAAACTGAGCACTTCCTTATAGAGAATGCAGTCACTAAGCAACTTATGTATGCTTACATCTCCCTGAAAAATACATTGTGCATTGATAATATGACATAATTAGTTCTTATTTGTAGTCACTAGTGGTCCTGCAGAAGTAAAAGGCCCTACAAAAAAAGTAGTGAAGTTTAAACACAGGGAAACAACTTTTGAGGAGTGTTTAAAAAAAACTGAGTCCATGGGCAAAAATAGGAATCTACCAACACTTTATGTGAAAACAATTTTAAAATGCTTACCATTTGGGGCAATACCTTCCATGCCAGTGGTAAATAATACACACTCTTTCCTACGACCTTCAGCTCCCGGCAGCTCAGTTCTGCCTAGCCATCTTCAACTTGCTTTCCTATGGATCAAGGTCTGGAGTATTATACGCCATCTGCATAAACTACATATAAGCTGAGCAAATTCTGCCAGCACTTTTTCTCATTTACCATTTTCTTTTCTTCTCAGATAAGTTGTTCAGATATGCTTTCCCAAATTTCCCCACTATTTTAGCTAGTCTCTTAAATCTTCTCTGTTTCCTGCAGATTGATCTCTGACAAAGCTCTTTCCTCTGACAAAGCCGTTCCAAGGATTACTAAACTGCAAATCACTATTGAAAAGAAAGTAAGGTATTTCATGCATAAAACTCGAAGTGAGCCAAACATGATTTATCTTTAAAAGTTACAAAACAACAGCCTTAAGATAGACACAGAAAACATTCGCCAAAAAGTACAATCATTCGTTTAGAGCAAGGGTAAATCTTGATGCAGGTTACAAAGACCGGATATTTGCACTTGCGTTTTCCCAGGCTGTATTGTTGGTGTTATTCATGTCTAAACTTAAGTCTCAACTCTTTAATGTTTAGACAGGTTTGTAAAAATTGGTGGTGTTAAATGCTACTGTGTTTATAAAGACCTCTACAAAGCCATAAACCAATACAAGCGCAACCTTTACTTATATTTTCTGTTTTTCTTCTAATGCATATCAGCTGATTATCTCTCTCAAACAGATTGCTTATTCAAAGGAAGGCTGAATATTGCTATATTATTTCACTCTAAAGTAAAAACCAGTTTCCTGATTTCTTTTAATCTATCTGTAAACTGTGAAGTCTGCCATCAAGTAGGTACATATTAGTTGTGGGTGTTATAACGTGTCAATCATGGAAGATTATTTAAATTAGTAGGTTTCTTAGACAGTGATTTTCTCCCAGATATCAAGTTATTTCCTTCTAAAAAAAGGATACAGTAACTTCAGACACCTATATTAAAAATCCACATAAAGCTCGTGGAACTTGTACATTTGTTCCTGTTTATTTTTTGGTGACATTCTTGAATTCCACATAAAGTCCTCTTTATATGAGTGATTTTCATCTTTGGTGATTAAAACTTCAGGACTACAGTTACAGATGTCCTAGTAGAGAGAGAAAAAAAGAATATACATAAAGCACGCTAATCAATTCTCTTCAACATGTGGAATATAATCCTTTGTTAAGGTTATAAGAAATTCCCTACTGGGTGAAACCTTTAGTCCATCTAGTCCAGCTGGGAGAGTGTGCATGACTTGCCATGATCTGCGGTCTTCCCCAACATCCACATTCCTTGGATTAGGGATATTAGTGGAGACATCTCTGCCTGATCCCTTTCTTCAGTATATTTTTGTGGACTTGTTATCCATGGATTTGTCTAATCCCTTTTTGAACAGGCTGATGTTGTCTGTCTCCACAACGTCCCGAGACAGTCAGTTCCAGGACTTCACTTCCACAGTGGACAAAAAAAAAAAAAAGAGTACTTTTCTCTTGTATGTTTTGAACAGATTTTCTTCTAGGTCCAATAAGTTTCAGAACCAAGAGGAGTTTGATATTAAAATGCTCCTTTGGTTCTATCCAAAGCCCAGATCTCAGAGAGCACAGGACGACACACTTCTCTCTTTTCCCACAGTTTTCCAGCACGCAACCGTGCCTGCAAAATTCACCATCCTGTGTTAGCGAGCATACAGGCTCTGCCAGCCTTTTCAGCACTACCACATCACAGCTTACTGAATCCACAGATCTTCCCTTTCAGTTAGTCACTCCACTTCATTTACCTTCAACCGTAGGGCAAAAAGTCTCCCTGTTGCATAGTCTACCCTTACTCCTTGCATGGACATCAATGGCAGCGGTGCAGCCTGAACGCGCGGCAGAGACCCACCAAGCCATGCATGGTACGGATCAGAGGTTGGCACTTTGCCCTTGCTCAGATGCCAGCTGGGAGAATGGGACCCTTTAGCGGGGAAGCGCCACAAAAGCAAACGAAAACACAATTTCTGGAAATAGACAGTTCCCAGGAAACTCTGATGCCGTGACATATTGTGTCAATAAGCTTAATTCAACCATTAAAATTAATCCAAGAACAAGCACTGCAAATGTAGGACGTAAAGACATTGCTCTAAGAACACTATTTAGATTAAATACCCTTCTCTTGTGGTGTCTCAACACATGGCAAGTCCCATTAACTAGTACACATAAATGTCTATGATGGTGTAAGGAATGCAATGGACTAAAGAGGAGAAATGGTAGGATTTGTTTAATTTGTTTTTGCAAACTAATTCCTTAAGCCCGTTTCAACTTTTTCATTTAAGTGGAATTTAGATAGGTGCCACTTGGAGGCACTCTTATACTACTCTCAGTTGAAGTTTCTAATAAGCATTTAACGCAAGGAAACAGTAATTTTTTTTATATATTTCTTTTTTCTCCTAATAATCATCTAGAAATGGGTAATTAACAACGGTTTGGGTAGTTAAACTTTGACATTACTTGTATTTATTACCTTGTAATTTTGTCCGAGGTAAACAGTCCCCTATACTTTCAATAAAACTGACTTAATTCCCTTATGCAGCGGATGATAAAACATTGTCTGTGATGTAACACTGTTTCAAAGAAGTGGTTAGAAAGGATTGCAAACTGCAAACTTACACAAATTATTCACTTTAAAACTGTGTGGGGTTTTATCACTTCAGATTTGAAATTAAACACCCAGCTTATAATTATATTCTATATATGTTAAATTATATATAATTATCTTTGAGAAGCAAAGTATTTCTGTTTTATAGGCAGATATAATCTCTCCATTTTGATTGCATGTTAGATATGGAACTTTGGAATACATTTCATTGTATTTGGAGCACTGTATTTCTTACACAGATGCAAAACTCAAATAATTATTCTCAGTCTAAGCAGAGATGACATTTTGCAAAGCATTTGTGCACCGTAACAGTACTTTTAAGTTTTAAACCTGATGTGTTTGTTAATTTTCCATAGTTCACCAAAGAAAAAATTAGTCAGGTTAAAAGAAAGCTTGCCCATCACTTGCAAGACAACACGTTGCACACCTGTGAAAGACTATAAAGGGGGAAAAAAAAAGGACTTGGACCACAGCGTTGTTCTTGGTAAAGGGTATATAAAGGGAACTGGTCTACAAACAGGGGAGCAACAAAATCATGACTCAGAAAATGACAGATTGAGTCTTTTTCACTCTAACCCAAGGCTGTACCACCTCACACCACTGCATTGGGTCAACTGACCAAGATTTGTAAGGGAATGACGCAGGATCCAGTTTCCTGCTCATCCTGCTGAGAGCGTGCCGTTAACAACGGCACAGGATGTGCACCGAGGTGCTGCTGGTAAATCCTTGCCCAAACCGCAGCGAGAGAAGAGCTCACCTTCCTGCACCAGCACGGCCTTCTGGCACCTCAGCATCGAGCAAACTGCAATGCTACAAGCAAATTCCTAGCAAGGTCTTCTCATTTCAAATGGCTGTTTCACACAGCTAAATTGTGCCGCTCAAAACACTTCTGAACGACTCGTGTAATTCAGAGCGATGTACCTCATGTTCATCTTTCCAAAGAAAACCTTGCATATGCTCTAGGTATATATTAGGAATTCCTCAGAGTGAAGGAGATTAGCACGAACTATACTTGAGCACAGCATAAGTCTAAATACTGAGTGGTGAGAGATAATACCTGCCTAGGGAGCCATAAGGACAAAAGTGTACTTAAGGAGAATGATGGGTTTCAGCAATGTCATAAAGAAGGCAGCAAGTGGAAGCCACCTCTCTGGGAGGAAGGGAAGGTGCTGGAAGCCAGGGAAGTCATGTCCCATGAGAAGAGCACAGGAATATGGATATTAACCCTTTGGGAATCTCCTGGCTCTGCTTGCATCCTTCTTTTTAGGGTCTATAAACTTTCCGTTGCAGCATGTGCTGATCATGCTTTTCTGTCAGCATTGCTTTTTTTTTTTTTCC
Source organism: Burhinus oedicnemus (assembly GCA_008921705.1). Taxonomy (NCBI): domain Eukaryota; kingdom Metazoa; phylum Chordata; class Aves; order Charadriiformes; family Burhinidae; genus Burhinus; species Burhinus oedicnemus. Next base: position 1,646,864 of record VFFE01007179.1, on the reverse strand, counting down.
TGGCATAGGAGCAGCCCCACAGGGCCAGAGCCCGTGTCCCATCTCCAAACAGGGAGCAAAAGCCAAAGCCTGCCCCTGCCCATCCCACTGCCAGCGGCTCGGCACCCACCAGATGTGCTTTTCAAACAGTACGTTACCCACAGGGGATTTCTCTTCAATGGCTGTGTCTAGCTTCTACCCGAACATAAAGTCTCTTTACTATGCCTTTTTATTTTCTCCTCTCTGCTAAAGACATCTAAGCTAAACATGTACAGCATATGGAAGTAATATTGACTGCAAAAAAGCAATGGAGACCGAGTACAAATTTTCCCAATATCCTGTGGCAGGAGTTTCAGAGCTTACCCCCACACTTTATAGCTTGTTTGTTTTGAACCTGCCACCTCCTACTCATCCCTCTCTTTATCTTCAACCACTTGAAATACTACCTTTTTTTTTTTTTTCCCCTTTTCCCTTGTTATTTATTTACTGCTTTCTCTTTTTCACTTTATCCCTACTCTTTTCTTCTTGTTCTTCTCCCCTGCCTTTGTTTTTCCCCTCCAATTTCTACAGTTTTCTCTCTCATGTCAGGCATGTATTACTGGCATAAAAATATTCTCGCAAAATTAAGCGGCAATTGGAAAGCCACATTCCCTAAGAGGCAGGATTTCTTATAGGTCTTATTCTGTTCAGAGAAGTCTTCTGGCACTATTTGTAATGCAGAATTGTATTGAGTAAATAACTAAATATGGGTTTTTCCAGTGAACTCAAGTATTTGGTTTGCCACATCTCCCCCCCTCCCCTGGCTAAAGACTTTCTATGTGAAAAGAAGACCTAAACAGAACATCACATAAGCAAAGCATTTATTACATGAAAGTCAAATTTCCTGAGAACAAAGTAACAGAGGCAGCACAAAGGATCTGACGTTTGTTAGACTTAACGAGCTATGCATACTTGATTCTAAGATGTTATTCCACCACTCACATCAGTTCACTTAAACATGGCTTTCTAAACAGCCCTCCGTTAAGGACAGCCTGGAGCCAAAATCTCAGCAGTAGTGGGATCATGCAGCTATCAGACCCTGGCATTAAGGACTCACAAATATCCTTTCTTAGCCCTGCCGTTATTTCATGGTAGAGTAGTAGGTGCCTCTATGACTTCAGTGGAGGACACACGCCCCACACAAAAGACATCAGCTCCAACTGGTCAACCTATCTGCTCGATGATGTTATCAGAGCACAGAAAAGGCTTTTCTTCGAGGTAAAAGTTTCCTTTTAGCCAATACTTCATCCACCCTCGGGTCACCAAATGATTTATGCTTGTGATTTTACACCCAAACTGGTCCCTGATGATAATTTGACAAGCCAACTGGTGAATCCTTAAAACACTTTCCTGTTAAAGTGACTAGACAGAGCTGAAACTGTGCATTAGGGCGTCAATCACAGAAACCATCTGTTCTAACAAGGTTTTTTGTGCTTTCCAAATTCAAGCTTTCTGAATGAGATGCTGACTGTTTTATAAAATACTGACAAGAATCAGTATACAAGAAATTACCTATTCAGCATCTCTTAGAGATGATAATTGACAGTAGTCAGTTAACAAGTAAAGATGTTTTTAATGATTAACATTAGGGAGGAAGAGTTATAGAGTCTCTTCATTAATTCTGTATTAAATTAACCTTCTTAACACTTCCAGTTTGAGAACTGCTTTGCAAAACATTGCGTACGAGCCTTAAGTGCAAGTCGTCGTTTCCCATGGTTAGTCACAACTGCCATAAAATAAATCTGGGATCTGGATGAGCTTTGTTGTCTTTCTTCAAGACAATATCTTAAGGTAATTTGATTTTTGGTCATGAATGACTCACTCTATCATCATCATCTTTTCATTTATCACACTAATCTTCCAAAGTTAAGCAAGAGTGACTCAGACTATGAGGAAAACCTTTTTCCCCCATGAGGGCAGTCAAGTAGGGGAGCAGCTTACTCAGATATGTCACACCATTTCCAGCCTCGGAGATTTGCAGGACCCGAGTGGATCAAGTCCTGACCAAGCAGGTCAGACCTCAGAGCTGACTCTGGTGGGGCAGGAGGTCTGACCAGAGACCTCCGGGGGCCCCTTCCCACCTAAATTACTCTGCAACCCTTAGATCCCGAAATAGTCCACTTACACCCAATATTCCACCATTACAATTTATAGACATCAGACTGACCCTGCCTTGTCTCAGATACCCCAACACTTCCCGATCCTCCATAAGTTTAAGGCAGAGTCATCATATTGTTTCAATTCCCACCAAACTAACTACAACCCTGATCTCTGCTCAGTCCCCTTCAGTAGAGCTGACCATGACCTACCACACCAGGCTTTTCTAGAGAGATAAAATACTGCTTTCTTACAGTTTCTTCCTTCCAGATATAGATACTTTGATTGACAGCAGAGTGTCACTTGGAGAAGTACAAATATTGTGGATACAATTATTTCCAAAATATTTGGAAATAGCTACTTGGCATTGCCATCCTGAACCTCTTACAGCAAACTGTAACAAATATCTTTTTGGATATCTGCAGGTGGTTGGGGAGATACTTTCTTATTCTGAGGACACAGTTTATATAGAGAGAACCAGAGAATACGGAGAATTCAAAAAGGAAAGATCATTGTAACATTTGTTAATCTACAATAAAACTAATCTTCAGTTTATGTTGAAAGTAGCAGGCACCAACTTTCTCCACACTGTATTTCCTGTAGATCTTTATCAAGACTTTTAATACATATATATCCTCTTCAATATATTCTTTTTATGCTCGTGATACCAGAACGCTCAAACAGTACAATGTTCACCTGTTGGCATGCAGCTGCAGAAGGCACAATTCCTTCCCAACACACCACACCAAAAAAATATACAAGGGCCAAAGTGATTTTAAGAGAAAACAACATATAAACTTGAGGGAAGAAAGGTCCACACCGAGTGGTAAGAACCTCCCCATTAAGGTCTTCCTTTTATGTGTTGATATACTAAACAAGAAAATGGGGGAGTGAACATGACACTACAATTTATTTTTCTAAATTTAAAAGAAAAGTCTGAGAGAGATCTGTATTACACTACAGCACAGCATTCCTTTCTTTCAGCAGCCTGTGAAGCTCACGATGCCCTAGGTGTTCTCGGAAGGGCTGCTGAACAGACTGCGGTGATAGAACAGACCTTCGCTCCGTGAAATCCTGCTGACAGCTAGGAGCTGAACGCTGCAGTTTCTTGTACCCTTAAGATAACACAATTGCTTGGATGCAGAAACATCTTATGCAGTTTATGAGGTAGTGATCAATCTCTGATTGACAATTCTAATTAGCAGCTCTCTTATGTGCAACATTATGGCATTTTATAGCAACTTTCTGCTGCCTATTAAATCTCCGCAGCCATCTTATATGAAATAGAGTACTTTATAGATCATTTGATACCCAACGCTGTCAATTATGTTTGTTTATACTGAAAGGCTTTATTGGTATTGCAACATGCTGCTTTTGATATAAAAATTCATATCTATAATACCTAGTGATATCTCCCAAGACCTCAGCATTTCTTCTCTGAAGAGCTACCGGCATTTGAGGCTGGCACAGGAGGACCACTATGTCCTATTATTACTGTTTCCAGAACACAGTGTATTTCAGGTATAAGGTTTTGTACATTGAGAGATGAAATTTCCCCCCCACACCTCCAACAGAGGTGATTCATAATGGAATACAGTAATCACAAGAAAAATGACATCTGTTTAAAAATATGGTTCTCTGTTACAGTCACGATGACATATCACATTTTGCTTGGTTGAAAACACGCTAGAAAATGGTGTTCGTTTGAGATGTGTTATGAAATGTCTAAACAGATTTTTCATAGAATAAACCCCAAAACCCACCACAAACTAGACAATAATTACACAGCAGGGTCATACCTTAGCATCCCCATTAGAATTTGTAACTAGTAGACCAAGGTCCATCAGAAATACAGGAAATAGGCTTGTCTTTTAGTCATTGAGTTTCTCACCTGTACTGAATATGAGTTTGTTTCAGGGTTGCTTTTTTTTCCTCCCTGATATTTCTTTTGGAAAACTAGGCTTTCCATCATACAGAAGGTGATAAATTACTGAGAAAAAACAGTATCTTTTCTTGTCATGTGTGTGGATTGTACCAGAGATCTGTTTTCCCTGGTGTTCTTGGAGGAAAAGACAGTATATAAAATAAAGTTTTCCTCCCTTCTCCCCAGAAATCCCAGAACAGCAATTTGAGCTTAAATGTTACCTTAAGCATACTTTAAATTAACCACCGAATGCTTCCAAAACTAAATTTAAAGATGAGCGATCAGCAAAAATTTTGTAACAACACCAAAGAAGAAAAAAAATGATTGTAAAGTACAGATAAGGAGGTCGATGATATATGCACTTGAAATACTAGATATCAGCAGACAGAATGCAAAGCACAGCAGGGCAGTTACAACTCAGTGTGATTCATCTTTTAAATGATAAGGCTTTTCTAATTTTATGAAGTATTTGTCATATCAAATGCTTCCTAGTTCCATGAAAAATTTCTTTGATTTCCATCCCTCAGGATTTTGATGTACAGTATGGTGTTGCCTTCATATAAGGATTAATGCTGGAATTATAAATAAACCGCTCAATATTTAGGACTGTTGATGGTGGTAAGTGGCACCCTGAAAGTTGAATTCCCTCACTTCACAGTATTGTACAAGACCAGAAGCTGTAGCAGGAGGACACCCTCTATTTTATTCAAAAGGGAGAGGGCCTGAAGATGCATTGATTTCAAACTTATTTTACAAGTTACCTCTTAAAAAAAAAATACTATAAGTCTTCCCTGTAACTCATGAAAATATATTTTTTTCCTTGAGAAATTAGTCAGGAGGCAATATATATGCATGTATCTAATATGCAGGCACACATACATATAAAAAATGGTATTGGAGAGGAAAGATTGTATTGCACTGTGTTGATAAAAGCAAAGATAAAAATTCAATAGGAGCTTCGGCACAACCAGTCTCTCCCAGTCATATTGACTGGGCAGGAGTTAAACCACCCGAGACACACTTTGGCTTTCCCTGCCTTCCTGCCTGGTCACCCTCCTCCTGCGCCCGGGGGCACCTCCCGCTTTCTGGCTCATGGATTTTTCCTTCAGCTGCCAGCCCCCATCCCTATTTGCGCTGCCAGGTGCTCTGCATATCCTCTGCTAACGAGGCATTTCTTCTGCTCTGCTGAAAAACTTTGTCTTCTGCTATTTTGGCAGGCTTCGTTCCCTCCCAGCTCTTCCTCTACACCCTCGTCTCCCTCCTCTCCTGCCAAAAAGTACCTTCCTTGAATCACTCTTTCTCCAATTCACTTCCATAACGCTATGGGGTCAATCAACATAGGGCAATTCCTGTGTGAGCCACCTAAATAACCCCGGTCCCCAAACATCAGAGAGGACCTCTCTCTGCTGCGCGCTCAGGGATGGTATGTTTTAGCTTTCAATGGAGTCTTTTCATTAAATGAAACAATTTGTGTTAAACATTTTCACACAACCTATTAAAGAGTGAGAGACCTTGTTCAAATTTAAACAGGACCCTCTCTCCTACGCATTTAAAAAAACTAGCCAAATTTGCTTAGTGTGTTAAATAGCAATAATCTGAAGTGGCAAAGAATGCTAATACCAAATACCATTTGTACTTGGAGAGAGAGAGAGGGAATTCGCACCGCCCATCCTGAAATCACTGTTAAATTTGGCATCACTAACAGTGCCATAGACAAGGATAAATCTTCCCTCTCATCCACGTTCAAGTGCGGTTTGGATCTCTGCTGTATGTTCTGCACTTCTGCTATTCTCCGCTGATTTTTGGTAGAGAGATGCATAAAATATGCAACACAGACCTGTGGTGCAAACTGGAGGATGTAAGTTTATTCCTGCTTTGATGAAGGGAAAAATGCATCTCTCTCGTCTATTCCCCTTGGACTGCACAGGCAGGAAAAGGGAGTTCCATGGTATGCCTTTGGAAGGGAGAGTGCTGTTAGCTCAAATAACTCACTCCAGTAATAAAAATAAAACCATAAAAAAAATAAAAGTCACAGTTCTAATAGTGGACTAGAATTGTGTGACATTCCCTACGTAACAGAAGTACTTCCACAATTTTTCAGGTGTTGAACTCAGGGAGTTAAAGTTTATATTTTAACTGTATAATATATCTCAGATCTCACTTAAGAATCAAATTTAATAAAAATCTATTAGAAAGCCTTAGGTGTATTTTAAACAACATCCCTTGTTTTTTATCCAGTATCTTGAGATCTATAGCCACAATGGAACTTAAATAATGTAGCATGTCAGGAACACTCACGCTGAGGATCCTTTATTTTCTTCTAACTATCTTTTTTTGTCTGTATATACACACACACCATGAATCAACTTTTGTGCTATATCTTAATATTTTTCAACTTTTACTCTTCTTTTTCTATTTTGTTTGAGTGGCTACCCAAAATAAAATTATATTTATATATAATGAACAAATATAAAACATTAATTTTGTATCTGAGATAAAATTAATGTTAAATGCCTTATGCCACTTTATAAAAGTTAAGGCTACTAAATTTTAATTTAAAAGCTTAGTTTATATTGAATTTTAGAGCTAGTCTTATTTAAAATAGACCTTCAGTACAGTAGACTGTCATTTAAAATTAACTGTAAAATGTATAGACAAACCGCCTTCTGATACGCGTGTCCCTTGTACCAGGTCGATCTACTGACACATGCTCAAAAATCGGCTAACCCTTGACAAGGAAATTATTTCAAAATGCTCTTTTATTTTTCTTTATCATTGTATAGATAGCAAATAGGTTAAAAAACATTAATTTGCTCAAGATTATCTAGATGATTATCTAGGAACTCAGAGGTAAGGATAGGGATTGAATATGCATCTTCCAGCTTTTCTAACACTGATACCTTCCCAACAGATCGTGTTATCTCCTATACCATACCACTTAAAGATAATACCCAGAAGATAAATAGTAGACAGGTCAGACAGCAGCCCTGCCTGCTACTTTCCCTAGTTAGAAATGCAAACAAGAATTGACCTCTACCACTTCTCCTGATCTCAAACCAGTTATCAGAGTGCATCTCCTCCAGAAGCCAGGCCAAGGGAACTCAAGTCAATGACCGTGGATAAAAGCTTTTCCGATAAACTCTCAATTCATTAAATCAAATGGAGGCTTTAAATTGATGAAGATTATAATAAATTATTTCTTAATCCTGCTGTACCAATCTATCATACGTGGTACTACAACGCAACGAGCAGTAACACTAAAAGCTTTATGAAAGTCATCTCATCTTTGTTCAGAGCTTAGTGGTGGCTGGGGGTGGAAGGGGAGTTACAGTGGAGGATGTAGAGGAGCAAAGGGTCACAACATCTGAGCAAGTGAGGCGGAGGACTTCACGTTGCTATTGAGCTGTGAAAACTGACATACACAAGCTGATGCCAGCATTTGCAGTGGCTTGCATGCTTTTAGCGTACGCCGCAAGCTTCTCCCATTCTCTTGCTGGCCCTGTGCTCATAAAGGGCAGCCCAATGGCTATACCTAAATATGCAGCAGGTAGACAGGATGCGGAAAGACATTACACATGGCCTCAGCTCTGCCTTACACTCAGGCTTAGCATCACGCTACACCAAACCTAAAACTGGTTAATCCAGTCAGTCCAGAAAGAATACAACAAAGCCAAGTGAAGAACATCGGATGTATGTTATGGTACGGAGGTTGACATTGCCATAGATAGGACGAATCTGTTCTGGTTGCTTTGAGGAGCGTAAGGAACAGGATGTTTCCTTCAAATTTAGGGAATATTTACAGTTGTTAGTTATCCCTATACTATTATTAATAAGATTGCAAAGCAGAGTCCCATTAGTTTGCTGCTGACATGCTAGTTAGTTTGAACTCTGCTAGCTTACGCTTATGCTAATTTAGAAAATTGCAATACCATTAGTTAACTCTTTCTTGAGCACGCTAACAGATATTTTTTAAACCATGAAAAACCAAAGCAGCAGCTCTTTTCAAAGCTTTTGGTATTAGTAAAAACAGGAAGCAGTAACTCTAAGGAACTGTTATTTATTAATTTTATTTTAAACAAAACCAGCCTAATCAAAGAAATATACCTTGAAAACTTTCAGATATGGTCTGTATTCACTGACTAGCTCAGAACCTGGCTATTTTATTACTCTTATACATTTCTGCCTGATGTATTTCTCACTGGTACTTCTGGATTCAGGAGCTTACCTCAACATCAACTGGTAAAACTCAGTGTTGGTTTTGATCCATTAAACTGGATCCTCATTATCTGGGACTGTTTCTCTACTTCACTACCACAAAGGAAAGAGTGCTAATGCCTCCAAGGAAGCTCCTGAAGCGGGACAGCATAAGAGGCTACATGGATGGCCCTGTCCAAGTGTCTCAGGCTGTGCAACCGTCCCCTTGCCGCCTTTGGTTGGAAATACTGACATCTGCTCATCAGAACGTTGGCCGCTCAGGGCCCTTACAACCTATTGACTTTCAGTAATTCATGGGAACTTCTCAATGATTGGTATTTTAGCTAAGCATATATGGTTTTGCATTAGGACAATGCCATCATCACAAAACCCCCTTCCTTTCATGCTGAACATTAGGTGCTTAAAAAGACCAAATGAATTTTCCTATGATTCTACAATTCCTGGGGAGTTTGGTGCAAGGAGTACTCAGAAGATCTTTATTTTATAGTCTATGCTTCACAGGTCAACTGAGTTCTCTATCTACCCATCGAATCTGCTCTGAGCTGCAACATCTGAGAGATCTAAAAACAAAAACAAACCAAGAAATGTTTGACTTTGAGTTGCATTTCACTGCAGACATTTTCGGTGCACCACAGCACGCTCACAAAAGGCAAATCTGATGGGAATGCTGCATGAAAGGGCATTGTCGTAAGTTTTTGAGTCCAGTATTGAAGACTCAAGACTTCAGATAAAAATCCAGAGTTTTGAAGTTCTCCTTGTAATAGTATTTTATACTTACACAGCCATACAAGCAACTCAAAACATTTTCTATTTCTTATAGAAATAAATCTGCAACATCCCTGTGAGATAGAAATGTAGCACAGTCATTTTACAGATGAGGAAACTTAAGCACAGAGCAAAGTACACGACTATCAAATTGACATTTACTTTCAACATCCAAAATGGACTCTCAGGCATCTAAATGACGGCCTAAGTATTCACATTCAGAAATTAACACCTTACTCCAAAAACAGGAGTTGTCAAATATAAAATACATAAAATACTAAGAATAACCTAGTCAACATCTTAGGTTAATTGAAAGACTTACAAATAGACAACACCTACCTGGTATATTTTCAAACAGCAACCCTAGGGGAAAAGCAGAGGTCTAAATATTAATAGCAGTTCGTTTTGCCACCGGACTAGTATCACTACAAACAGAAGCAATTATTTTTGGCTTAAGAGTGTGTGGTTGGGATGTTTATTTGTACCTTTGTAAATGGGGGAAAAAAAAAAGGTCCATTCACAAATAGAAGCACAGTAGGAAAGTTAGCAACTGCTATTATCAAAAGTTGTTCCATCTCAGTAGTAGAAAAAATATGTCTCTCCTAGCTAGACACAGTTTTTGTAATTTTCTGTAGCAGGACATTCTTCAAGAAGTTTTTCTATGTGAGGCAGCTTTATGTTTTCCCTAAACTGTGAACCCAGGGCATGCATTTCATTTTGATTTTTCGTGCCTTCAGAGTGTGGCCATGCCACCTTCACCTACCTGCCACTTCCCAAACCTCTTTTTTTTTTCCACCCCTCCACACGCACAGGAGACAGCCCAGACGGTACAGAAACCATCCACATCGCTTCACGCCTCCAGCACCCACTCCTCTGCACGCGCGTCGGACCTGCTGTTGCTTGCACTGCTCCTATCCTCTGCAATAAATTTTAATCAGGTACTTTGTACCCAGTTGTACTCTTGTCTGAAACCATCCAAAGTGCTGTTGTTGCTAAGGAAACCGCTTCCCCCTTATCCTCGCACTCCGCTGCGTCCTTCCCTCCATCTCCCCTCCCTTCCCCTCTCTCCATTTTCCCTTGACTCCAAGGGGTAACTCCGGCATCCCATGGTGAGCGCTGAGCCATCTACACCACCCCACCCCCCCTCCTTGGAGAACAAACTCACTTGCAGCACGTAAGAGGTCACCGCAACCAGAATGTGTGGTATTTAAAAGTGTGACCGTCCTTGCACAGGCCCATTATGTTTAATTAGTGCCTATGCAGCAAGAGACAAGCCGATCCCAATGGGCTGCGAGAGCGAGGAGGAGCTCTAACCCACTGTGAAAAAAAGGCAAAAAACCTCATCTCTAGGCTTTTCTTGCAGGAGCTGAAGGAAGAAACATACAGAAGAGAGTAGCGATCGGCTGGCTATGCGGGTGCTGGAGTATTATTGAGTATAATAAAGTTCCAGACCCCTTCGCTCTCCTCTGCGGAGCATCCCCCTCCACGCCAGCCCCACCGCAGGAAGAGCTATTTACCTCTCTCGGAGAGACAAAGTCCCCTGAGCCCTTTGACAGCAGAATTGATTTCTGACCCTTTGCTCCCTTCCAGTCTCCTAATGTTTAAATTATGCAGCCCGCACGCCGACCGCAAGAGCGGCTCGCGTTTAGGGTTATGTCCTCAAAGCCGTGAGTGGTGCATGCAGAGCACACTCCACCACCGCAAGCGTATAAAAAAAAAAACAACCCCAAAGAGCAGGGAATCGGGCTTTCTTGGTGTCCCTCCTGTATGTTCAGACCCAGAAGGCAAAAATGTAAGCCAAGCTGTTAACTGAAAAAGGCACAGAGGAAACAGAGTGAGGAAAGAAAGTCAACAACATTAGAGTGCTTTTCTTCAATAGCAGTTGATAAAACAGCATTTGAATAAAACATCAAGTTTTATTTTGTAGATTTTTTTTTTAGGGAAAAGGGAATACATTCAGCATATACACAACTCCCTAACGAAGGGGCTCCTTTAACTATCCATTGTGCTCGTCAGCAATGGTCATTTTGACACATTTCAGCTTTTTCTACACTCATTGCTCTCCCTCCCCCCCCCCCTTGCTTTTGCTTTTTAACACCTTCACCTTTGTATAGTGGGATGTAGAAGAGACAAAAGGCAAAATTCAGAACTAAAGAGCAAGTAACCTCTAATATTAGAGAGGCTTCTCTGTGCTTTTGCTTTTCCAAACTAAGCCTCATTGCCATTAGTATTGAGTGTAAGGATCCTGCTGGGTCTGTTGCGGTTGTCCTATTGACTTTCTCTGGATGAATAAGTTCCTGTCAAGAGCACCACTAAATATCCACTTTAGAAAAGCACTTTTAGCCATAAAGAGCACATTTTCCCTTCCTTCCTAGAGTCAGAGCCAGCACTGCAAAGCAAAAGGAAAATGCAGTCTTTAGAGACAGATATAATTATAAGTAAATACTTCATAGGCATTAATTAGCAACATTTTTTTCACCTGTGTTTTGTATAGAGTCAAACATCCCTCAACAGAATTTGCTGGTGCTCCTATACTTGCTACAACCACTTTACAAGTAATAATTACACCACACACTGGTGCAGCACCAGGCTTCAGAGTTTTGAATAATATGAATCTAATTCTTCAGTTGTAGGTTTTTCTAGATAAAAGAGGCAAAGATACCAACTCCGAACCAACTGCACGGCAGCTTCTCAGTGTTTCTTTGTGGTCAGAAACCAAAGCAGGGGTAGACCCATTGCACAAAACATTCACAAAATTCCAGAACCTTTATTTGGTACTTCAGTTAATTATCTGAAACTAATCATTGAGAGGAACAAAAAAAATGGCTCATCTGCATTCAGCATCCCTGCCATAAGATGAAGGTTAACAAAAAAATCCCTACAGAAACAGGACAGCGGTAGAGAAAAAAAATAAAGGTCACTTTATTGGTCTTCAGACTTGTAGAACAGCAGAGCAAATGCTCGCTGAGGAACATAAGCCATGAGTCTGCTTTTGCCAGCAAAGAGAACAGCCAGTTTCTTTGGGCTGTTTATGTCCAAAGGCTATGCAGTTTTTAATCGAAGACTACTGCTCTCACTGACATAAACAATCCCTTACTGATATTGTACAATAAAAAGCTTTATAGAATTTCTTAAATTATTTTTCGTACAGTACATTTAAGAATCCTTGACTCACTTGTCAGAGTTCAGCCCTTTTCTTGAGGCAGAAAGCATGAAAGATGTCTGTTCCCTTGCTTTGCTGGGATGACGTTCAGAGGTAGGGCGTCTATATCGAATGCAGAAGAACAAAAATCCCACAGAAATGCTCATGACTATATTGCTAAATATTTACAAAGGTTTTATTCTGGTGAATATTATCATCAATTAACCTACATGTTATAGACCGTTCAGAGGCAGGTGGAAGAGAAACATTGATGTATTCATCTGAAAACTAAAATAAATGCTAGAAAGACTGGAATTGTTTTGCAGAAGTCTTGAAGCGCACGCCACCAGCGTGTCCCTATAGCAGCTTTAGGAAGTGCTGGCTCTGAAGGTAGACTAGTGGAAGAAGAACACAGCCGCTTATGGCTGTGGCTCAGCATCACGCCTGTCTTCTGACATACACGTGCTCAAAGGCATCCTTAACATCAAGTGACAGAACCCGTATTTTCATTCCTCAGCGCCTTCAGATTTGCTTAAGCTGGGGCCCGTGAATGCCTGGTTCACCTGGTCCCTTCGCTGGGCAGAGGGGAACATCCTTATAACTGTCTTAAGATTTCCATCTGAGCTGCAAAGTTCGCTGTTTGAACATATGAATATGCAGTTAGGAGTCAGAAGCTGTCAGAAAATCATGCAGCTATTCACTGGAACAAACAAGAGCGGAGAAATGTCTTAATATCAGAGCTGTCTTGACATTTCCCAGCATAACCAGATCTGGCTGTGGTCTGCAAGAAATCAATTCACAGAGAAGCCACAAATATCAGCTAATGCCTCGATTCATAAACTTTTATCCATGCTTGTATGAAAGTCCTATTAAAGCAAATAGGGGTGTAGTCTCATATAGCCAGGTTGCAGGACCGGAGCAGGTAAGAAGTCAAGCAGCCTGTTTGAAAGCTCCCTAGGGGCAAGGACAGGGGTGTCATATGGAAACCAGCCCTAAAATTTTTTTTCCTTCATACAGATTCACGTTGTCGTCATTTTACCTACCCTGGACAGTCTGAACTATTGAGATTGTTTAGTGCCTTAATTTTGGTAAGGAGTACAGAAATATTGATTGCTACTGGAAAGGTTCCAAAAACCTTTTAAACTGACGCTTTTGTTTTGCACTAATTATTATTCACATATTTGGAAAGAAGAGTTCCTGGTTCCGCTCACTTGACAAACGCTTTTACTGAGTATTGTGAATAAGAAGCTTTTCTAGGACTAGGTAAATCTTTGGAAGATTTTTGTTTTAAGGACTACAGTTCACTTCGTTAGATCTGTTATTTTTGACAAGAGGGAAGAAAGGTTAGAGTAGTGTACAGCATAAATAATTTTCAACTAGTGACCTAAAACTTCAGGGTGAAGTCTTTTATGAGTTTATCATTAATCTCTTTACTTCAACTGACTTATCGTTTAATTTTGGGGAATTGTTTTTAAGGAAAATGAGGGGTTTTTTTTCTTTTTTGAAAGAATATAGTTAGTTTTAGCTATTTTCTCAAGTTTTCATTGATGAGTATCCTGATCATGATATTCCTGAATGCACAGTATGCTTCTGATGAAGCGGAGGACTTGGGGGCTATTTAGTTGGTGACATGATGTTAACACTAATTGGGGCTACACTGGGAATTATTCTTACAGGTATTATTATAATGAATAGAAATAACCAAGAGGACAGAGACTTATTTAATGGACAGATACGTTAAATATAACTGTGCTTGCAATAATTAATATTTCAGAAACCTGTGAAAGTAAATTGGCAGTAAAGAACCAGAATTGCAGCTCGGATTTCCAAGTCTCTTGTCCAAATCTAAGCAAGGTCAGGGATGGGATTAATTTATTCCACACACATTATAGTCTCAGTGATTGCTTAAAAATTCTATGACCATTAAAAAAAAAAGACTAGTGCACAAGAAGTGGAAGAGTATTGTTTATCCCCGACTGATAAAAATCAAGACCTGTTGGAACTTTCTCCAAGGTTATTGGATGAGGTATGGGGTACGGCATTGCCAGGTACAAAGAACTGTTTAAGTGATACTCCCACGACCCAGCGATGAGGCACACAACTACCTAGATTGCCCGTTATACACACATCATCGCTCAAAAATGCAGTACCAAGCGAGCTCTCAAAGTCCTGGCCTACGATGAGGGTAACATCAAATCTAGGGGAGGTTCCCTCAGGAAAGCATCTTCTTTGGTATCTGATTCTTTCTCTAAAGCACTGCATTGGGCAGTTCAACTTTAGCTCCAAGCTTTTTTTTTTTATTATTATTTTCAGAAAATTCTTTATCAGCAGTCATACAGGCATGGACCGCAGAAGCTTACATCATGTGTTAAACATAACATCTAATCACGAAGGTAGTTTTCTATGTACTAATCAAAAATACTACACTTTAAGAGGTAAAGCTTATTGAAAATATCCTGTGTCAGGAAGAGGTCTGATTTTCTATCAGGTGCCCTTTACTTGTAACCCTGTTTACTGAAGGTGAACTGTGGGTGAGAACAAGAGCAAAGCTCCAGTTTGCAGACCAAGCTGAATCCCACAACCCTTGCAGGAGCAGGGGCCTGTCCAAAAGGAAGGGACTGACCGCGATAAAGCAAAACTGCTGCTCTGCGAGGAGCAACCCAGCCAGGGAAAAGGCAAAGTCTCTCCTTCTGCTGGGAAGCTAGGCCTGAGACGCTGTGTACATGGAGCTCCAGCTCTTCTAATGACTCTTCTTATGCTACCAAACTCACGAACATGTAGAAGTAATTCCCATTTAGGTGAAAAGCATTAATAGCTGCTTTACGTACATAGTAAAGGAATATTATTTTTTTTAAATATACAGAGAAGTTAAGACATCTATATTCTGAAATCATCCTTTACACGTTTTTAGAAACACACACTTGTGTGACTGCCGGAGCGACCGTGTGGTTGGCTGACCTGGCCTGGCCATCTCCATGCCGCTCCTTGCGGTGCGGAAGGAACCGGCTGAACAAAAAACCCCCCCTCACCCTGTAGGCAGACTTTGTGGCTGATTAGTCAGCCATACACTTAAGTCTATTAATATATAGCTCTATTGCCATGGCAGCAGGTTAAAGTTAGAAGTAACTAGATTTGAATAATTTAAATATGCTAAAAATACCAACTTAAGTGGTTCTATTTGTCACTACACCTTGTCATCCATAACGACAATTGCCACCTATGTTAGAAAGTCTCCTTAGAAAACTCAGTCACTGCACATGCACGTAGGTTGCCTATGTATTCATACTCCAGTCTGTCGTATAGCTCCACTTGCAGACACTGAACCCAATAGTTTTGTGCCTCAAACACAGTGAATACATGCAGTTTGATTTCTATCATAAATCAATAACCAGATATTGGAAAAAGGTTGAATAAATTTAATTTGATTCAGTACGGTCCAGTCACGTCAGCCTGCAGACAAATCTGAGTACAATTTCATAAGTTTCTCTTTTCCTACATGCTTACAACTACACAAAGACAAGAAAAGAGAAAATTTAGATTTTAAAAGAGTGATTTTGCAATGTAAATGTATGATAAAAACCTACAAAAGATACAGAGAATACCAAACCATGTTGTTCTATCATCTCAAAATACTGACCATGCTTCAAAAAAAGACCACAACACAATACAAAAGTTAATACTGGGTTTCAGAAAGGTGGTAGAAAAAGTAGTTCCCCTACATCAGTTTGCCAAAGAGAAAACCCGATGTAAGCTAATATTTTTCCTGTCCCTAAGAACTCCTGACTGAGTGCTCCAGAGCCTCCAAATTAATCCAGTGCCAATCCCAATCAATATAAACCACTCACCTAAGTAAAATCATTCAGGTGCATTAGTGTTTCCAAGACTGCCTGTTTGACAGCAATGGGAAAGAGACATGGCTCACAGTTAACAAAAAAAAATCAAAAATAATTTCTATTTGTATCTTTGTTTAGCAAATACATAGTATTCAAGATCTTCTTGGCTTGTAGTATTCATTTCTTAATTAAAAATCTAACAGGGAACATTAAACATCTCTCCATTTCATCTTTCAATATGCAAATTATAGATGCAAGCCTACTAGTAGCAGCCTACTGAAAGATGTGGCTGTATGCCATGCAGGTGCAAGAAAAAAAGATCATTTTAACATCAAGTGATTACAACTACAAATTTACCTATCAGTAACCCAGTCGGGAAGCTGGTTTAATGGACACTGGATTGAGGATTTCGAAACAGAAATGAAAAGGAAAGGAATGTATTGCATAATACAGAAGAATATATGGTTAGCTCTAGAATTTAATATACTTTGGGAATGGACAATGTTTTTCATTTTCTAGGGGTTGAAAAACCTGCGCTTCCTCCCCCCCTATTTCTGTGCCAAATCTGTAGAGAAATCATTTTCATTTGCAATTTACAAGTGATACCCCCCTCCCCATTAATCTGGTCCAACTCTTCCCTACTGGTCAGACGATGAAGCTATGGATAGACATAACTGCATTTATTTCAGTTATAATAACAAGTTCAACTCTTGCACAGTGATTTTGCCCCTGTACACCACTAGAACTGACTGTGTGCTACTTGGACCACACCGGCTCTCAGTCCGCGCACGTGAAGGTGGCCTTGCACAAGATGGGGAAGGCTTTTGTGCACAAAAATACGTGGGGAAATTGTCATCATCTGCCATGCCTTCTCTTCCATGACACCCCAAAGATGGTAGTAGTCCAATATGGCCAAAGGGAAAAGTATGAGTCAGTCCCCACTTCTGGCTCCACTGTCACTCTGAAGACGGCAAACAACAGCCATGCAGCCTGTGACACGGTGCCTCAAAGGAAGCTGTCCTCCCCCCTACGTCACTGCAAGTGGGGAAGCAAATGTTTTGTTAATTTTGCTCTTCTGGAGGGAGAGAAAGGAATGAGGCAGCGTTATGGCTTTGATGGAGCAGAGACACCCGCAGCCAAGGGTCAGTATGGGCGCAGATGTGTCTACTCATGGCTCCCAGATCCCCAGGGGCAGAGCAATCCTATTTCGGTGGGGCGACAGAAAGGACTGAGTGGCCCATGATGAAATGACCGCTTTGCCTCTGCCCAGGGGGACAGTCCTGGGTGGGAGGCAGCCGAACCGTGTTCCTGGCAGGCCAGACACCCTCCTTGGGCATGACAAAAGCATTCCCAGAGGTGGAACGAGGAGTAGTGAATTCTCCTAAAATGATGTAGATGCACACAAACAGGAACAGGAGGCTAATTGGCACACAGGGCTGCAGCAAGGACCTTCTGGGAGGGATTTTAAAGAGGAAGAGCCAGCTAAGCTTACAGCACAAGCTGGTGCTGATAGCTGTGTGAAATGCAGATACAGGGAGCCAGAAATGTTTTAAGTTTGAGCTGTTGTTGCGACTGTGGATTTCCGGCACTGCTTCATTTGCTGCCCCCAGTAGATTGCCACTTTAAATTTCTGTTAGATTGTGCCGTGCTGGGAGATCCTTCTCCTGGGATCATTAGGCATCTCTCAATTTAGTTTTCCAGTAAAAATCTGGAAGTTACAATTTAGTGGCACAGCTGCGGTTATTGAAATAGATCTGGCTCCGCTAGCTGAGGGCTCCGAGGTGGGGAAGGAAGGGGAGAGGAACAGTTGCAGCACAGAGGAGCTGGTTGGAGATGGACATAGGAAAAGCATGGGAAGGACAAGGAGGCTTCGCATCAGCAGAAGCATCCAGGAGAAGGGAAGGTGATGCACATCAGCAGAAACTTTATTTCATTGTGTCCCTATTTCATACTTAAATTAAGAAATCTTGTTCATACCAGGGCCAAGACTGACAGTTCACCTCACTGTTCCATCCTGCTGTTTGACCCATTCATGGTCCTCCCCACACATGCTGGGTATTACCTGCATGTAACCAACAGCTTGAGTATCTTATAAAAAAAAGAGTAAACCCAAGACATCTACTCATTGCACAGAGCAATTATATAGCATAACACCACACTGAACAGGATTGTCAGGCTTGCTGAACTCATAGGACACCTTTACATACTTTGTCACATGTACCCATATGTAAATTGTGTTCCTTATGCAGCCAGTTTAAACATCTAAAATGATGCTTCTTCGCCTATATCAAAGGAGAGTTATGACCAAACTGCAGATGGACTTGCCCATCAAAACAGGTCTTGAAGAACATCGTTAGTACACTCAGCTTCCACATTTTGGCACCCCTAAGTCTTTTGGCTTTACCTGTTCACAGAAGCAAGAAAATGAAAGAATGAGAATAAGAATTGTTGGCTGAAAATCTGAAGGCAGAAGATGTAAACATTCCCAGAACAATTATGTTCATAATTCCAAAGGAACAGAAAAAGGAAAGTGTGCATTAAAAGGAAATGTCAGCAAATTTGGAGGAATAGTCAAGGTAGTCCCTGAGGTCAAAAAAAGAAAAAAAAAGCACAAAACCACAAAAAGCCTCTAAAAGTACAGGACATCTGGTGTTAAAGACAGCCTATTAAGGGCAGAACATCAAATATTCCTGATGCAGTGAAAATGGAAGAAATAAAGAGACTCAGGACCTCTTTAACAATTCAGATAATCAAAAGCAAATTGTATTTAAAGTGGAATTGTGCTGAAAGTGGAAATATGATTAAGGACAAGTGTAAAAGAGTAACACAAGTATGTAGAAATAGAATTGAAAAGGCAGAGGCACAAAGCAAGTTATAACTAGGTATTAATGTAAATAAAAACGTGAAAAAAGTTCTAGAAATACATCATCCATAGTAGAACATAGAGAACCATCTAGTTCTCTTATTTAATCAAACAAATAATGGCAAATGCAGAAAAGCTCAAGTATCCAAAGCCTGTCTTTCTTCAGTTTTCCTGAAGGTTAATCACAGCCAGGTACTTGAACAATTAATTTTAACTGAGAGATAAAAGTGTAGGACAGGAACATGAAAAGGACAGGTTGAAGAATATTTAAGTTAGACACAGTCAAGTTTTAGGGACAAATGAAATGCATTTTCAAGTACTCAAGGAATTAACTTGAGCCATCTAAGAACCATTAGCAATTATCTTTGAGAACTCAGAGGACAGGGAAATCCTGGGGGACCGGGGAAGGGCAAAGAGAGCGCCAACTCTTAGAAGAGAAGACTGAAGGAAGGTCCAAAGATTTAAAGATCAGTCAACCTTGCTTTTATACTTGGAAGTGTATTAGAACAGTGCTTAAAATGATGAGACAAAAATGTGAACAGAGACTGTATGAACGTCTTGAGAACAAATTAACCCAGTCACCAAAAAGAGGTATTCCTAACACTGATGAGCACACGGAAAGTTGCAGACATACTCCGGTAAGGCTTTTGATAGCTAGATTAGCTCTCATAAGTTTCATAAACAAACTCAGGAAATATGGCCCAAATGAAGTTATTATGAAGTATATAGACAGATGGTTTAAAAATAGCACTTAAAGCTATTACTTTTGATCATCCAATAAAATGGGAAGACGCTTCCAGGGACCATCCACAGCAGGCCTTTCCTGGACTTTGTTGTGTTTTGCGTTTTCAGCTGGGGTGGTAGAATCATAGAATGGTTTGGGTTGGAAGGGACCTTAAAGATCACCTAGTTCCAGCCTCCTTGCCATGGGCAAGGACACCTCCTACTAGATCAGATTGCTCAAAACCCCATCCAACCTGGCCTTGAATTGACTGCACTTCTTCATAGGTCTGAGAGATAATGTGTTCTTTAGCAAGAGGTGCATGTTTTCACAAATACAGCTGTTTGCATGGTCCCAAAGTAGTAAACAAATAGAGAGGCATTTTGCTAGAGGACTGGGAACAGTTAAGTTGGAGACATTTCTGTAAAGGTTGTCCTGCATGAAATGCTGTATGTAGTTACCGTGCTCAGCAAGTCTAAGGTTACCTCCTGCTTCTGAACAAAATCCAGTAGCAGAACTAAGCGCTCAAGTGACAGCGCTGAAGACAGATATAAGGAGATGAGGATTTATCAGCTGAGATAAGGGGCTTTGGCTTCCCCATTAGTTACAGTCACTGTGGTTGAGCAACTGCATAGCTGTCTCCTCCTCCAGACGGGGGGGACAAAGGTAGTTACAAACTGCTGGAAATGCTGCATTTATCATCAGCTCCAATTCACTTCCAATCTAAACACTAGCAATGCAGTTGTATTTATACCTCATTCAGGGGGGGAAAAAAAAATTTAATATATAGAGAGAAACAGCCATTCTGCAGCATTTGATCCAAACCCTATTTCAGGTGTTGGGAATGCAAGAAGCTTATAGTCCCCACCATAACTGAACAAGCAACGCAACACTACCCATACAGGAATATCTTTTCTTGAAAATCAGCCAACTGTAAGGACAAGGTAGCCCAGCTGAGAAGTAGGACATGTTATCTAGGTGGTGTGCTAGTTTAGTACAGCAATATTGCTCTTGGTACTCAAAGCGCATCTTGCTCGAGACTATGGAAATCAGAAAATATTTTATCCTTTTTGTTAGATTTCCTTCACCATCTCCTGTAGAAACAGATAAGAAACACTCTGTCCTTCATGAAATCAAGGTGCCTCTTCAAAATCTTAAACAAGTTTTAAAGAGTCACAACAAGTAACAGAAGACCAACTAGTCACAGTAACAGAAAAAAGTACAGCAGACGAGCTCTACAACTGTATTTCCCTGGGGGAAAAAAAAAAAACGACTATGGGATTGGCCCTTTTATAAAAAGAAATAAAAACCACTGATGAACCTTGAATGGCTCACCGTTAGATATGATCTACAGAAAGTTTTCCCTGTGCCTCTAGCATTAAAAACAGACCGTACACCCCTTACCCCTTCCAAGGGGCCTACAGATATTTTTATACATAATATGGCTTGACCCAGAAGAATATTAATTCAAGGAATACATGCCTTGACAGCAGAACTGAAGATAAAACTAAGCATGATACAGTAAATTTAAATTGTTGATATGATAGTTGCATATTAATGAAAACAAAAAGTTGCTAAGGTCTTACATATAGAGGAAAATTAGATTCACACAGAGCAACATGAAGAACAATGTGAAAGTTCTTCCTCACTTATGCTCTTCCACATGCTTTGGCTCTAAGCCTGAGGACCAGGAGTGAAGCAACAGCGCAAACAACCAAAAAGAGAAGAATGGAGAAGATTAAGGCTGTCACTTTCCCACCTGCAGACTTCTCAGCAAGCCAATGGGGGTGTGAGCACACAATACTTGGAAAGAGAACAGCAAGGGAGAAATGCGGCTTGTGCTTCTTTGTTTCTCAAAGTATTTTCTGCAAGTTCTTTTTTTTTTTTTCTCATGTGACATTAAGGTTAGTCTTCCCAAGTTTGGCTGAACGATGAGGATATTTAGCATGAATGCTTTTGTTTTAAAAAGATTGGTGGGTTGAGAGGTTAAATTGTAACAAGCTGTATTTTCTAGGAACTCATTGGACCTCTGACTCCACAGCAAAACAATTAAGTTAGTTCCCTAAAATGCTTTATTTTTATGTCATCAGCATTACTCCCTGCACCACTGATTTGGTCACTACAGGATCTTTCAACCTCAGTGAGACCAGACTTCTAATGCAAAACATGAGCAGAGTTCTCCCCCACTTCACAGATACTGCAACTCTTTAATACAAAGCAGCAAGACAGGTCACCATCCTTTTTTGTCCAAGTAATAAAGTGTTTCAAAGCCACGTCCCCCAGGCATTGTATACAGACACACGTGCACAGATCCCACTGTGCACTGAGACTTGAAACTACAATGCAGCATTTGAAGGTATATTTTTCCTTCAAAGTCCATTTATAATTCCCCACCAACACTTACGGGACCCGTGCAAACCCATTAAGAAAGAGATGAATATACTTCCCTCCAGAGCATAGCTTTGAATTACAAACCAAGAAGAGCTACAGAGGTCTAACACCTAAAAGAAAACCTTGAAAAAAATCTATATTTCTAATGGAGATACATCTGCTTCCTCACTCCAGCAGTGCTATAGTAGTGTGCTATGCTCACCTCTGCTGCCATCATTATCCAGATACACTCTCCATGGTAGAAGCTAAGATGTGTTAATGATATTTAAAATCCATTTCCAAATCAGCCTTTTCTGCATCTCCCTCCCCATCTGTATCTGTTTACTTGGCTGAAAATCTGTCTGCAGTACTCTGGTATTTTTGCTGTGGAAAAGTCATGTAGACATTTATTCAAGGACCAGAGATCTTCAGCAGGTTTCCAATCTACTTTGGTATTTGTCATTTCCAAAGTGTTTTCTTGCTTTTCATTGTAAACAATAGCCATAATGAAACATACTGTGGAAAACAGGAAAATCAGCTAACAGGGACTTATTTTACCCATCCACCTGCCCAGGAGGCAGACGGGACCTCTCACTAGTAGCTTTTCATAGATCCAAAGCTGTTCTTAAAATCACTTTGTGGTGGCCTTTCTCACCTCCAAAACCACAGAGCTCTCATCAAGGCCAGGTGTTGATCCTCCTCAAACAGAGCTTTAAGGTCCAGTGATGTTAAACACCTGCTAAAGCACAAGCATGGACACTCAGTGGGATTGGTGATTCATCTTTCACAGGTAATGTGGGAAGAAACACATTGAAGTTACTTTATACAGAAGGAGCATATGATTACATTGGAGTTCATATGTATGAGAAATTAATTTGTCAAAACCAGCTCCTCATTTGTCTTTAAGGGTGTCCTGCCACTGTTTCCTCCAGCACAATTTCATTGCACAGACTGAAAGCATAGATTAAATCAAATGCAGAATTAATTATAATTTGTCCGACTTCAGTAAAAATTATTTCCCTAACTAGCTGCAGCTAAAGCCAGTTCTTTTCCACCTGTGTTACTTACCCACTGACTGATCACTTCATGTTGGTTTATCTCTGTACCTTATTTCTTCACTTGTAAGAGGAGAGTAATAATTCCCAACTTGAGTACTACCAGATCAATTTGCCTTAAAAACAGCTGTAGATGCATAACTGCGTAAGAATTTCCAAAATGCTAAAAACAATCTGGTGCAAACCTCCTGTTGCCCATCAGTGAAGCTTCCCGCTGTACCACTGGGAATCTTCCCTTCCTTAGGGACTTCCTATTAGTCCCTAATGATGGGCTTATAAGTAACCCATAAGAAATTCCTAGCACACAGTAACGCCTTTATTTTCAACAATTCACTGTCATTTACAGATAACTTCTGAAATTAACCCATTGCACAAAGCATGTTCACTTCCAGGCAGAAGATGATTTAAAACACCCCAGGTAGTGACGGTGCTCACGCGGTAACCAGAGAGGTTTGGGCTGGTCAAATGACCCCAGGAAGCTCTTTGTTGTACAGCAGCCACAAGGTGGCTGGTGCCTGTTTCTGCCCTTTTGAAATATAGATTCTTTAGATTCATCTGAGATGTCTGGACAGGGGCTGCCCAGAAATCCTTTGCTTGTTCTCCACCATACACAGATCAGTCCCTCAGCACATGCTCACTGCCACCAAGGAGTGTTCCGACCTACGGCTTGCCAGCTTTAAAATTGGTTTTTACATCTTGGCAAATTTAAAAGCCCCAACATTCCAAGATTTATTACACATTTACACCACAGATGCACTGCACACACCGCACGTGACTCTCACCACACATCTGAGCACATACTTTTCTTCAGAAACTCCGAGAAAGTAACGCAACAACTTCACCCGGCTACAAATAAATCCCGAGTACACTCCTGTCGGCACCACTGACCTGCCTGAATTTCTGCAGCCCCTACTAGTCTGACAAGTCTGCCTTGCTCTTGCCACCAACGGATGCAGCCGCTGCCAAGCTGGTTCATGATAGTTTTAGATTTCGTCCTAAATTAGCCCACTGTGCTCAGTTGCTAAAGGAAGAAGCGTTCTCACAGGTAACTAGATACCGCAAGTTGAATACAGACAGGTGTTCTTTTCCACTGGAAAAAACACACTTCCAAACAAAAAAAATGCCATGCCTGGGGTCTGAAGCTTTCTCATCAGAATTCAACACAATACCCGCACCTCTAGGCAGAACAAACACGGCACAGGAAAGCGAGCCTTGGTGAAGAAATGAGTGAAGCAAGGTGTTTTAAACACTGTACTGAATGCACTCTCCCTTTTTCCTCAAATATACTCGCCTTTCCCCACTGCCCCCCGCTCACTCAAGAGGAGCTCCTGCCTGCCCTATGGCTCTTCCAGAGCAGGCGAAGCCATTCCCTGCGCACGGCTGCGCGTGTCAGGGCACACAAGGCTCGTGTTGTATTTGCTGGCTCGCAGCTTCACAACAAATGGCTTTTTTAAAGGACGGGGGGAAAGGGTGAAGGGTGCCGGAGCCTCAGGGAATCATTCACAATTATTGCAAAGGAGAAACGAAGAGTTTACTGAAACAAGTCCTAGTAGCAAGAGCAGACTGCAAACTAGCCTGTTTGCAACTCTTCTTGGGTTGGTGAACCGGAAAAGTTGGTACATAATGTCAGGAAAGAGCAGGGCTCGGCTTCCTAGCCAGCTCTCTTCCGCAACTTTTTGATTGTTCCTGGTGGTTTAAGGATGAACTTTGTTCTAAACTATTAATCCATGGCAATGGGCTAAGCAGGTAATCTTTCCAATGGAAAATTGATTACGTAGCGAAGTTTGGTGCAGAACTGAAATAGTATGGATATTAAATGGCTCTTAAGCAAAGAAAAATGATTAGTCCTTGAAAGTTCTAACTAAGTTCTGATTTGAAATAAAAGGTCAATATTTTTTTAAAAAAATAATTTCAGCTTCATTGAAATGTTTTGACAAATGTCTTTGAGGGTTTAGGGGCTTTTTAGAGGTTAAAAAAAAAGGGAAAATTAGAAGTCAAAAGCTTTTTAAAATACATTTAAATCAAAGCACTGAAAATACAGTTTTCCTACTTTTTGTTAAACTTTGCGTCATAAAAATTATGAAGCAACTATATTCAAACAAGCAGGCTGTCAAATCCGCACTTTGTCAAAGATTCCATGGAGAAACCTCCACACTACTGTTTTTAATCGCTTTATCAGCTTTTACCGTATTTGAAGGGCTTTTTTTTTTAAATTGAGCCCTGCTCCCCAGCAGCATTGAAGGCCAACATTCAGATGGGCACATTTCTGCTCTGACTTGTTATCTTAGATAATTCCACTTTTCCAGGCTGACTCAGACACCTCCTCTCTCTGTTACGCCTCAAAGTAGTTCCCTTAACTAAACCTGGTATTGCTGCCTGTCAGACGCCCCTGACAAGAGCCATTAGCACAGCTCAGTGAAACACTGCACCGAGTACTTGGAGTTTCCCTCCTGATCACAGGTGCACAAGAAAAACTTAGTTTTGTATCAGGTGCAAAACCCACTCCACTTAGTGGCTGGACAAAAGGAGCTCAGTTTTTCATCCATCTTAGGTCTCACCTGGCCACTTCCACCACGGAAATGCAAAAAAAAAAAAAAAAGGGCCATGTAAGACAAGAAACAGGCTATACCTATGGCAAACTTGCTTTGCCCACATGTAGTCATCCAGCAGAGCGAGCTCCGCACACTCAACATCACTTGATTCATAAGGCTCTCCAGAAGAGCTCAAAAGCAGACCAATAGAGAAGGCAGGGAGAAAGTGAAAAACAGGGGGAAGAAACAATAAAAAACAAACGATGCTGAATATAACCTAGAAAATGGACAAGATTGAAAAAGGGCTTATCTCAGATACTTATTCAGTAAACATAAATCTAAGAACTATCCCAACATGCAAACAACACACTGGGCAGTGGCAAATATTTGCATCTTAATGTTATTTAATAGAGATTCATACTGTTCAATGCAGAGGGAACAACAGTCAAGCTCATGATGAACAGATCTCAATGCTTTTGCCTAAAGAGACTGTAAAATAAGAAAACAATACGTACAAGCACATTGACACTCTAGAAGATAGGAGATGAACAACGCAGTAAGGCAACTTCCTAACCTAAGAGCCAGAAGTTCACTAAGTTTCATTGACTACAGGTAGCAGAGACCAGTAATGTCATCCAAAATACCACCTCACTTCTGATAGTGGTTTGACACACTAAAAGCATTTAATATTTGTCATTAAATTCATTATCTCAGTGGAAGCCAGCTAAGCAACTGTAACCATTAGTAACTTTTGAGAATTACTGCATACCACAGAAATATAAGTGTATTTTTCACTAGGGAACACAAAGAAAGGGAAACTAAAGAAATTCTGCAACCAATCAGAAGCTAAAAGGAAAACAGCCTCCAAAACTCTCTTCGTTAAGAGAGACAGAGGAAGAAAAGAGCCACAAGTGGGACACACCCACTGGTCACTGCAGGAAAGTGAGAAAAATAGGTTCGTTTGTGTACAGGCACTGAAGAATGAGCAACAGGAACCTTCACAGGAGGCAAACAGGGCTCCCATTTTGTTTGAGAAGGTCCTGTATGGCCAACAATCACAACAGGTTAAATAGCTGCATCTAAGGACACTTTCCATCTGAATAGATGTAATACCAAAGAAGCATCAATATCTCATGAAGGACCAACAAGTTTGAGTGGTACTGAAATGCATCTCCAATGAATTGAGTGTAATGAACTTGGCTAATGGTTCAGCAAGCATTTGAAATTGTGCTCGTTGTTATCGTTAGGTTTAGATGCCAGAAGAGCAATCAAACTGCTTTATCTGGAGGAATTTGGGGGCAAGTGGAACCAAGGCGTTTAATGAATGTTGGTAAAACATCTTTCCCAAACAACTCTGAAAAACCATACACATGTAAGGAGTCAGTTTGAGGTTTTTTGCCTTGAAAAGGGAGTCTTGGAGTTCAGGTGTCATGAACTCTACGATTTCTATTGAAATAACCCTGAAACAGGGTCTAGGTAAATGAGAAGAACACGTCCACCACAACACAGCTTCCAGACTTGGTGCTTAGGGCTTCAGAGAAGCAGAGACCACACACCTTTTTACAGACAAATAGGACTGCCAAGAAGATTACTTGTTTCTGCAGCTTCAGAGACACTCTGCCTAATAGCTGTCGGCGTAGGTGAAAATGCCTTCTGGGGATGAGAAATTGCTTCTGTGGAAGCGCTTTTCCTACTATTGCTGCCACCCCCATGCAAGACACACGTGGCCCCCTGAATGCTGGCTTTGGGAAACACAACCTGAAGTGAACACTTTCCACATTCACTTTTTCACCTGAGCTCACCAAATTGTGACTAATGACTCCAGTACAGCACTGCAGATCTTAAGCCATGAACAAAATGAGAAAACCCTCACTTTACTTGCCTAGCCAATATATTTTGGACTCCTGCATAATCAGTGCTATACCTGGCTGTTGCCCAGGACCCCTCTCAGAAAGGCTATACATTTTGGAAATCTCCTCTGCAGTCACCAGTTAAAATGGGAAGTTTCAAACTGAGGAATAGTCAGTGTGATTTTTATGATTTTTTTTTTTAAAGCATATTTACCTCGTACCATTAAACAAATATAATCTTGGTAAAAATAGACTCAAATTTTTGTCAATAGTGTTCGTAAGCTTGCAAAAGTCAACGGGGAGAAACACTCAGTAAAAGGAGAAAAGGCAAGAAGTCACTTTTACATCCTCCCTCACATATGGGCAAAAAAAATATTCTATACCTTAATCATTAGCACACACACCTATATACTTGTTATCCCTTGCTCACAGACCTCAAAGCCACACTGGAGCAGGGAGAGTCACTCACGTTTCCCAAAATACAATAGATTCTCCTATATAGCTTAGAAGGAAAAATTTTCATATTATATTGTACATTTAGTACCATACAGTGAACATTATCCACAGCTCCTTTATTGAGATAATACCTGCCAGATTTTGTTTTTGATTTTCCATTGAAACCTCAATACTAAGCTCTCAAAGAGCTTGGTACTACACGAGTTAAAGGGTCATCATCCACCACACAGTATCAGGACCAAAAAGTACCTACAGAGACAAAAGAAATATGAATTTTGCACTCTAACATGAATATAATTTTTACCTAGCAATAAATAGGAATCTTAGTCTACTATTGCCTATGGTTTCCCAAAAATAATTTGAGACAAACATACACTGCTATTCAATCACATATGGAGCTTGAGCACCTCACATTAGAAGTTCTTCAATGGTGTTTCTTCAGGTGTTGCTTTGTGATGCATGAATTTAACACAGCTCTCCATATGCAAAAACTTTTAGCCTTTCATGCCATTTCACACATGTAGATTGCCATGTTGTGTTATAGCTTGTGTATTCTCATCCAGAGGTTAGGAGATGTAAACATTCCCTGTGGCTAAGTGCTTGTAATTAAATACAGTGCTGAAGAAGCAGCTAATTAAAAAATGTTTTGATGATAGCTGCATAATACTTAATAACCTTCGTAGTGCTACAGCTGTGCAGAAAAGACTAGATTTGTTAACATTTTCAGGAGTGTTACTTTAATACAGTATTTACATGACTAAGGACCAGGGGGGACAAGCGTTAGCTTGGATGGCTTTTGGGCTAATTAAAGGGGCTGGGTGTCACCTAACCTGCCTCCAGGACCTGGGCACAGTGGAATACTGCTCTGCACCACTGCCTTCTGTAAGTGCAGGTACCACTGCTGAGGCATCGCTCTAAATGCACATGCACCCCTAGGGTAAAGTCTCCAGCTTGGACATGTTGGGTGCAAAAGTCACAGAAAAATAGATATCCAGGCAAAAATCTGCTTACCATCTCCTGGTGAGGAGCTTCCCTTTCATGATAGGAGTGGTTTGGGGATACATGTGTACTCTGTCCCCTTGTTCTATAGGAGACCACTCTGGGGCCAGAATCATGGAACTTTCAGAGTTGGAAGGGACCTCTAGAGATCATCTAGTCCAACTCCCCTGCTGACGCAGGAATGCCCAGAGCACATCACTCAGGACTGCATCCAGGCGGGGCTTGAAAATCTCCAGAGGAGGGCACTCCACAACCTCCCTGGGCAGCCTGTTCCAGTGCTCTGGCACCCTCACCGTAAAGAAGTTTTTTCTTGTATTTGAATGGAACTTCCGATGTTCCAACTTGTGCCCATTGCCCCTTGTCCTGTCACTGGGAACCACTGACAAGAGTCTGGCTCCATCCTCCTTCAACCCACCCTTTAGGTACTTCTAAGCAAGAAGGTCTCCCCTCAGCCTTCTCTTCTCCAGGCTAAAGAGTCCCAGCTCTCTCAGCCTTTCCTCATAAGGGAGGTGCTCCAGTCCCCCAGTCATCTTTGTTGCCCTACGCTGGACTCTCTCCAGAAATTCCCTGTCCCGCTTGAGCTGGGGAGCCCAGAACTGGACACAGTATTCCAGTTGTGGCCTCACCAGTGCCGAGTAGAGGGGGAGAATGACCTCCCTCGACCTACTGGCCACACTCTTCCCTATGCAGCCCAGGATTCCATTGGCCTTCCTGGCGACAAGGGCACATTGCTGGCTCATGGATAATTTACTGTCTACCAGGACCCCCAGATCCTTCTCCTCAGAACTGCTTTCCAGCAGGTCCACCCCTAACCTGTATTGGTGCCTAAATGGTACTAAGAGGTAGAGGATACAACATATATAGTAACCATTTTCTCACTCAAAATTGGCTATGTACCCCAGATTTAGCTATTTTCTTTTG
>VFFE01007179.1:1560940-1617084 GCA_008921705.1 Burhinus oedicnemus | reverse complement strand
GCTATAAATAACCTTAAATTTAAGTTATGCAGAACTAATCCACAAGCTATTTTGTGGATGCCACTTTTCCTCTTGCCTTAAGGCCATGCTCCCAGCTCTTGGGCCTCAGGTAGAGCACCACTCTCCCACAGCCCAACAAAAGCAGTCCTGCTCTGCTGATCTGCATTCCTAGTGCTGATGTAAAGAGCATTTTACTAACCCATCATGCTGACTACACTGCTCCTTTTCGTGCATGCCTCCCTAAAAACCATCCAACAGGTTACCTACTCTCACAGCCCGTAGCTCTGCTCTAACCTCCCTCCTGCCATATCAAGAGCTCAGCCTTTCCCTGTTCACTCCACAACAACAGCTTCCAACACCCAGGATTTTCAAACAAGCACCTTCATGCTGTCTTTTACTCTTGGGAGGGACACTTTAGAAATACCTGTGAAGGTACTTCATTATTCCCCTTCAAAACTCTTCATAATTCGTCTGCTGTGAAGCACTTTGAAACAGTAACTAGATTTTGGAGAGGGTTTTGCCCTGTGTTTGTACAATGCTTGCTGTAAGGTCATAGAAGACAAGTTGATAATAACGGTAATATTTTGTATGTTCACAAAAATGCTGGACTACCTCCAATTTTATAATAGCTACCTGAGTGGGAAACACACAGCAGTAAACATGGCTTAATCCATTTTTATAGACACGTATATAAATTATTGGGATAAACTCATCAAAAACACAGCATGCTAACTGGTGTTCCAAGTGAAAAAAATCTGATGATGTCCCAAGAACAGCAATACAAGCGTGGCCTTTAAATTGTTAAATTATTTGGACAGGGAAAATTATATCCATAAAGATAAGCATAGGACGCATACTGAATAATTTATTTCGGTTCAAGTTTTTGTTTCCTAAGGAGTCAAAGCTTGTGGGTTGCTTTGAATTTACTAGTCATAATGGGCTGACCCAATTTAAATAAGCACATTGCAAGTCTCCAGAACTGTTTTTCACATCATTCATTCAACATCCTTTTTTTGATGGCCGTATTGCTTAGCTGGTCATATGTCAAGAGGAACCATACGTTGTCAGGATATTTTCTTAAAGTTACACCAAGGAAAAGAAAGATCAAAAAGATTTTTAAGATAGGCTCATGAAAACTTGCAACCATTCCACAATACATAAATCATACAATTGTTCAGATAGCAGCACTCAGTGCATGATGGTGTACATCTGTTCAGCAGGCAGCTATCAAAGTCACTTCATATTTCTTCTGTTCTGCTATGTTTTCCTGCTTGATACTCTGTCCAGTGTTGTTTCTCTCTCCTCTTGCCTGAAACGCGATACATAAAATACATAGATATGGTTTGCTGTTATGTCAACTCAATTTTGTGAATGTTGAACAACAAACCACTAAGAAATAATAATTATTGACTGTTCTTAAGTACAAGAACAGTGGTTATAAAGCAAATTCCAGACTGGATAGTGAAAGAGTCATGTGCTTACTCTAGCAAGTTACAGTCATATAGCGAAAGGTGTTATTGTAAGGTTCTCCTGGCAATAACACAAGAAAAAAATCAAGCCCAAGTTATCTATGCTTCTTACTACAACACCCCAACACATTTTACTATTAATGTAAACAAGAAGTTTTCCCTCCAAAGCATTCTCTGGCACACTCTGCTCCTACCGCTATCTCCAAGATGTTGAATACCAAGATAACACTAGCCAACACGCACTGTATTTTACAGTAATTAAATACACTGATAGGCTCCAGCATAAGCATATCTGGTATAGCTCTGTAGGTGACTGGTCCAGCCTTACAGAGTTGTTCCTTGGCTGTATTACCTGAGCTGAAACAGACACAAAAAAATCATTTCATCTAAAAATTTTGTAGCAAGCAGAAATGCCTGCAGCAACTGGGAACGTGTTATGGCTGAAAACAAAGCTCTACAGTCAACCCTGACAAATTCCTCAAAATGTTTTTTCTAAGTAGATTACGTCAATTATTTATGGCTCTAGAAGAGTGGCTGTGTGGCATGTTTGCCAGAAATTAGCTCAGGAATTGAAGAAGGTTTTCTAGGGGAACTGGGGAAACTCAGAGCTCAGGCGTTTTCCCTACTACCCTGGTGCTGTTGAGTGTCAATGGCTATACACCAGTCACTGGGAACTGCTTCTTCCACTCACACGTTTGTGATACCAGCTCCCGAAGCATCCTCACATTGAGAGGATCTCTTACCAGTCCTATAGCCACACGCTGGCCTCATATTTTCTTCCCTAATATCAAAATACCTGAACACTCCAAAATGCATTTGTTTCTACCTTAACAAGGCTTGGATAAAGGAATATACACACCTCTTCAAAGTCCAAAAAACCACAAAAGCTTAGAATGATAAAAATGGGAAATACAGAAAGTATCCTTTAATGCACTTACTCCAAGGTTAAGCACAAAAGACCTTTTCTGTTCTTAATCCAGCAGCCAAGCTTTAGACACCTATTTAGTCTAAGGCGGCAGAAGCTTAGTCTAAATCCACATCCGTATCCCCAGGATTGTTTTCACAGTCAAAAACTTGGGGGTTGGGGTATCACCCCTCAGCCAGATTTGCTGTTTGCTTTGGGATTCACTCACACCTCATCTGGGGATTCAGTCACACCTCATCTGTTCTAACCTTGGACTTGTTCAAAAAGGTGTTTTTCCTTCAAAACTTCACTTATTTTGAAATATAAATGTCGCTTTGTCAGTCCATTATTTTTTATATTTAAGTGGCTGGAAAACTGCAAACCCATTGAGCCATAAAAGGCGCTCTCACCTGTTAACGCCATGCACAAACCTAAGTGTTGAATGTTTCCAGTCAGCCAGGGACACGGTGTGTATTTGTATGCAGACAATCATGTTTTAGAAATCTATAAACTTTAATCCCAGTTATATAATTAATAATTTTTTACTATCTACTTTGGGGGGAAAAAAAGGCTGATGCATAACCCTTGTCTTTGGATGTCACCAAAGAGTCTAATTGCTGTAAGAAACCTCGCATGTGTAATAAAGTTCACAGTGGTAAGATACTAAGAGTTTTGACAGAATGGTAGTGCTTGCTAATTTACATGCCATGAGCCACACTAGCGGGCTCTGGGGACCTTTTTATGCTAATGGCATTTGGGGCAGACCAGAATGGGACTCCAAATGAAAGTACACATCCAGGTCGTAAGCCAGTAACTGCCTGTAGTAAACACTCAAGAATACAACTACAGAGGAGAAGAGGAACAAGAAACCCTTAAGCAAGCTGCAGTGTTTTTAGGGTATTTTACACAAACCAAAGCCCCCTGATTTTGTGCATTTGTATATTTATATCATAGAGGTATCATGCAGTAGTACAGCCTTCAAGTGCGCATACAAGCTTTCCATTCTTGATACAGAATTAATTTCAGTAGGAAATTGAGCTCATTTCCAAAGAGTCGTGTTATCAAAACCAGAAAAATTAGTGGCTCAGATTTTAAGCAAGCCATTCCACCATGTAGTCTAACATTAAATGTATGCTTTATTAAGCCTAGGAAAGTGTGCACGTTTCCACTGGCTAATAGCTAGTTACAGATCTACACTGCTTTTCTAGACATACTAGTTTCTGCTAGATGAGTTAGTTCATCAACTGGTTGGTCTAATTAATTTGCTCTTTCTGCTCAGGTACTGTAGTTGTCACAACTCAGTAATTAGGCATATGCAAACAGACTTGTTCCAAGTCAGCATTCTCCGAATCACAAAGAGTTGGTTTGACTACCAAGACTTTCTCAAGACAAACACTTAATGCTTGTATCCAAGTTACTAGTCAAACATCCAGGCTTGGTTCACTGAGCATACTAGTGGCATGTAATTGTAGCCTTGTGGTGGCATTTCAAGCCTATCTTGACATAATCGATAAACTATTCTCCACAGAGAACAAGTAGAGTATTGGAAATAAGCATCTGTGTCACCAAGTCAGGTCCACGCTTTCTTTTCCATTTGCTGTGCTGCATACATTTTTACAAGCACTTATTGCCCCTGAAGTTATGCTAACAAGAGGCAAATAAACCCTTACCAATCACCTCGTGTTACCGGCATGCTCAGAGGGAACTTTGTTCTTCTGAAAAGGTGATGCTTTTATTAGTCACACAATGATTACAAAAAGTCAAGGAATGGTTTTCCCTGCACAGTTTCACAGGTGCTCTCTCAGGTTCTTTCTGTATCTCCTCAGCAAGTTCCCCATTATTGTATTTTCTTAGAGTCAAACTAGATAATACCACTCCTGATCACCTGTTTGACCCTTCAGAGGTAACGCCTTTCTTCTTGTGGATCTTTCTAGGGAGCTAATCTTTTTTTGGGGAGGGATGGCAACGATACTGAGTAGGAACCCTTATCTGTTTTGGCCCCCACCCCTCCATGGTTTTATCTGCATTTACACACAGGTAAGGGAATGTGCAATATTTCGATAGATATTGCATAGTTTCTGGTAGAAAAGAAATCCCTTAAGTTTAAAAACCCAGGGAGAACAGAAATGGAGAGCTAACATTAAGGGCTTTACACCAAGCTCTCCATACACAATTACTGTGAAGTGTTGTGGGACAAAAGAACATCCTTGCTAAACGCTGCTTTCAAACTGTCTCACCACATTACTTTATTATATTGCAGCTTTTAAAATATAAGGAGTAACTCTTAACCTCATATTTTTGCCTTTTTCTTACACTTTTGAAAGTGACAGCTGCAATCAATTTTCTTTTCTGATAACATTAGGAGTTGTCCATGTAAAATTCTGTCAAGGAAGACTCAATTTATGGATTTTTTTTTTTTTTTTTTGAGAAAGAGGGCCTTCCTTAAGTCTAAGAGAAGGAAGAAATAGCAGAACTACTCCAAATGCACTAATAAAAGAAACAAAACAGATCAAGGAGCTAAATTCTATCTGAGAGGCAAGTATTTCCAGCAAGAGTAGCTTGTGAATCTTTCAAGTTTAGACCAACCACCCAAAAACCAGGTGATATGTCTTTGTATGAGCGACCTAACCTAGCCTAGGGCAGGTACAAGAGAAGAAAATGGAAGATGGGGAGGGGGAGGGGAGGGGAGAGTGCAGTGAATTCTCGACTCTTTTGGTGGATGCAGCAGCTGAGGTTAACCCTGGCTCCTCAAGAAGCCACATCCTGGTAAAAAGAGGTACAATCATTTTGCAAAGTAAACACGAATAATGAGGCATTTTTTGTTGTCAGCCAGTTGAAAACCAAGACAAGAATAATCACCTCTTGCAAACTGCAAGTTCACATGATATTTTGAAACTAGCACTGAATAATATATATGGACACACAGCAAAATTTACCTTACATGGGCAATCATTCCTGCCATTACATTAAAACACCACCCCTTTTTTTGCACGCCTGGAAAACAGATTAACATCTTGGTTTAAAATTCTTGGGTTTATGATTCCTCTATCTAAAAAAGTGCCTGCACAGCCTTTTAAAACACAGATTAAAAACAAATCTAAAAGAAACACAGAAACTACTTCACAGAACACACCAAGCTCGCCATTGCCACGGGAGGAGACCTTGGATGATCTGTTTAAGACTAGAGTTGATTGCTTCTCACACAAAAGATGTTCACACTGGGGAAAACAACTTTGCTTTAATACCAGGTTGCTGTTGGGCATGTCTAGGATGCTGTGCTGTGTCTACAGTGCCTCCAATAAATAAGAAGTAGTAATGCACTGCCATGCTACACTATGACCTCAGAAACATAACAAATGGGGGCAAAAGCACCAGAATCTTGGAAATGTGGAAAGCAATGCAAGAAGGGAGCGAGGAGGCAGCAACTCTACTTTACACATGTCAAGGCAATGAAAGGAAGTTAGAGAGGAAAAAAAAACCCACAACAACGTGGATTTAAAAAAATGCCAGGAGTTACTATTAGGGACACCTAGACTGGATGAAGAAAAGTAAAATTTAGGTGGCTGGTTTTAGCACCCCTAAGGCACTCTATATCTGGAAAGATACTGAAGACTCGGAGGAGTTTAATCAATTGACACTCAGTCACAAGCAACCATTGCAGTGATGCTACAAGAGAGAGACATACAACCTGACTCTCTTAATCAAAGCTGGAGAAGTTATTCTTCATGCTGGGGAAGATTACACGTACTCTTCCCACTCTTCCCGAGTCTACTCAGCCTGTTTTCCCACTTAGTTTATGCTGTATTCGTGTGTGTATTTACAGTGAGATTTTCATGGTGCTAAGCCACAAATATTGGAGGGAAGAGCTTCTGTCTGTTCATAAACACCATGTCATAACTAAATAGGTGTCAAGGTTGCAATTTGACTGAGTGTCAATAGCTGACACTGAATTGTGATAATAGAGGCAGAATTGCATAAAGGAACTTCTCCTCACTCTTAAATTAGATTATTTCCCCTTTGTCTTATTCAAGGTTTTCTTCTTTATGAAAAGGGAAATAAAGCCTCAGAGTTCTGACTCATCTGACAAGTGATGAGGAAAATATGAACATGTTGGACTGAGGCAAAGGCGGCTTGTAACTCTGGCTCTGTCCCAAAAATCTATAGGATCTGAAGCAGATTGTTTCCCCTTGTGCTTTTAGGGAGCTGACTCCCCTTGCACGTGTCCCAGACCAAGCAGCCATTCTGCTGCTATGAAGTTTTGTCATGTACTTTAAGCTCCATGTTTGTAAATACAGTGTTTGGCAATGCAAGTTATCCCACATCATTATGTTTAAAACAAAAAAATGTTGAGTATAACATCCCAGGGATAGTATGAAAAATAGTGGCACCTATCTTAGGAGGCACCAACCCTCTCAGAATACCATCCTCTTACTTTTAACTTCACAACATAAAACTTCTCTACTTTTAACAGATTTTTTTTTTTTTAAAGGTGATCAGACATTGGTTCTGCCAGTAACAGCAACAGTAAAAATACAGCTTTCTGAAAAATAGGGAGAGCTTATACTCTTTCTGTCTTTTTTTAGCGTGTCCTTGGAAAACATCACTCAGTAATTATGCTTGTGCTGTTTCATATTTTCTGTGTTGCTTAGCCTCCTTTGTCTGAGCCAGGCATCTACATGAAGGGAACAGATCTTCAAAAGCAGTTAATACCTCGTAGCTTCACTTGATGAAGCTACTAGCATCTCTGAAAGTCTGGTCTCCTCAGTCTCATGGTTTAACAATGATTGCATTTAAAAAGAAACTAATGCAAATACAAATAATGTATGCAGTCAAAAGCTACTAACACCTGCAGAAGACCTGCTACTGTGACCAGGGGCATCCCGGAGACTCCATTTCTTCTTCACCCCTCCTCCAGGTGGAGTGTCACAGCTTATAAGAACCAGGCAGAGAACAGGGAAAAAATCCTGTGCTGAATGCTCTAAGATGCATCAGGTCTTTCTAAGTGAGGGACCTTTAACTAAATGGACCAACAACGCAGAAAACTAGAAGTCTTCACATTTCAGTTGGCAAGTTCTTGCCCATACACTAAGAAATAAATTTGGAACTATTTAAAGGATAAAAGCACTTTTTTTTTTTTAAGGATTAATCAGGAATTTCAAAGGGCTCTTAAGGGTTTAAGCATTTGTCCAGCACCACAGGGAAACCAATAATTAGCTTTTCTCAGCCAATCTGTACTTTTGCACACTGGAAAATGATGAAGTAATGATGAAGTATGTTCCATACACCTGCATCCACAGAGGAGGCAAAGTTTATCCTTATCACTACGAAGCAAGTCCAAGTTCAGCTAGCCAGGCTGCAAGTTGCTGTAGACTTCTACTAATGTTAAGAAAAGTACAGGCATTCATTTTGGGAGAATTTACTGTAAGATACACAGATCAACTAAGCAATCCTTCAACTTGCATACTTTGTGGAACAATTCATTCATTCAAACTGCCCTTAGTACATTAAACTAACTAAACCAAGTCTTAGAACACACAAGCAGCCGTAAACTGTTTCTCTGCTGAATAAAAAACCCCAAAATATGTAGGCATACATTTTGAATGCTTTCTTATTTTTTTTGAAGTATCTTTAAAGGTAACATCAGGATTAGCGGGAGGCAACACACAGCACCAGTGAAGTGGTATCTGCAGAGGTTTGCTTGGGCAAACTCATCATTGCTTGGCAAACTAAGCACTTTCCTCAGGAAAATCTTTGTCCTTGGGAGTTTTTGATTTAAACATACTTAGTTGATGCAGCTTCTTCATAAGCCTCCCTTTCTTAAAAGCACCTCTGGCAAAAAGTAGAGGATAAAGGCAGAGCAGAGCCAAGTAACCAAGGATCTACACGTAGGTGATGCCTGTGTGCAACAGCCCACTGAGTCCCAGCTGCACCCCCAGGAGCCAAGGACAGGGTGAAGGTGAACACAAGCTTGACTGTCTTCAAGCAGCCACACTTTAGAGGAGAGCCTGCCTTACCACAAGGGCGAAAACCACCAGGAGACCTGTATTGCCAGTTTTCCTAAGTTAAAACAAAATTTATACAGCTTTCCCAGGGGAGTCCCACTATCCCCCAAGCCAGCCATACACACATACCTGTCTCCCTGCTGGCCCCAGGCTCACTCTCATCCCTCCTCCCAGCAATCTCCCCCCATGTGTGCTTCCCTTGCTCTTAAATGCTCTTCCTTGCAATTAAGTGTGTAATTCCTCCCACCTGTGCTACAGGACAGCCTGGCTCACTCTCACCCTCACCCTCCTAACACGAATATATGCTATGCTGCAAAAAGATGGGATCTATCTCAGGCTGGCACTGCTTGCACCCTGACTACAGGCTGGGAAGATGAGACAGACCAGATGAAAACCCTAAATATTTTCAATCATGAGTATCAAGTAATGACTAGAGTCTTGGATGTCCTCTAAGAATAAAGCTCATGGGAAAAGAAACCGGATACTGGAACTTCTTAACTGTGTTACATACGTTGTGTAAATCTATCTAGGTGAAGAAGATGAGCTTTCTAAATTGGATGTTTATGGAGCCAGGATAGGTATGCAGACATCAGTGTCTTGTTAGTAGAGAAGACCTGGCTACCGTAGAGCAGTAACTGGATTTATCCCAGTGGCCATGTTGTAGTGTCCATCCAACGCACTGAGAATTCACCCAGACCACACAGTTCCTGGCTGTTTGCCATGCAGCTTCTGAGTCTGTGTAGTTCTGAAAAGCATCCGCACAGTAGGGGAAACCACAGTGCTGCAAGTGGTGTGTTAGAGGAAATTGGGCTTCAAACGGTGAAGGTCCTCAAGACTGTCCCGTCTGCCGTCTGTCATGGCAGCATCTCATGGGAATCTGGAGGAGCAACCTCTCACCTCCATGCTCATCAGGGGCAATTTTGAGGTCAGCTGAGAGTCACCAATATTGTTTACATTGTCAAATCCTAGGAAGAGTCCTGAGCGACTCTGGGACGTCCAGTGTGCTTTTGGAGATGAAATAGGAGTTTGCTTTCTGCCACCTGTTGCCAGTGAGAGCATCTTTCAGGTGATAGTCACGGGAAGTGAGGGTGATGAGACACTGGAGCAGGTTGCCCAGAGAAGTTGTGGATGCCCCATCCCTGGAGGTGTTCAAGGCCAGGTTGGGTGGGGCTTTGAGCAACCTGGTCTGGTGTGAGGTGTCCCTGCCCATGGCAGGGGGGTTGGAACTAGATGGTCTTTAGGTCCCTTCCAACCCAAACCATTCTATGATTCTGTGAAGTCCTTTTTTCTGGCCACTGCCTCTAGTGACAGAGATCTCGAACCTCTGCAGAGGCACTGGGTATCTGATCGACCATTTTCTGGACACCTGGCTCTGCAGAGCAGAACTACATATATTAGGTTGGGCAAAAAGTTGCGACGAGCAGAAAAAGAAAGAGTTTATGTGGCTTAGCTGAGTGTGAATACCAGAGAGGTTGAACCTAAATATCAATATAACCTATTTCCTTCCAGGAATGTATTTCTTGGCCACTGACTGATCAGTTAATCCTCTTTTTTATTCTCCTCCCTTCAGTAAAACTCCCAAGTTATTACAGGTGATATCCAGGGACACAATATTCACAGTTCCAGTGTAGTATGTTTTACTGCTCCCAATAAAATTTGTAGAAAGTTTACAGACTGAACTTGAATTGTGCCCTTACTGGAAGCATCTTGAACCCCTTGGTTCTGCATTTTCGTCCTGCAAGATGAAGATTACCCTCAGACCTATCTGAATGATAAATGAACCCCTTGCATCATTTCACTTCCTTCTTCTTTTCGTAATTTCTCTCTTATTTTTCTTTCTCTGTGTCCCGAGCCTTGCTTTTTATATATTTTTCAAAGTTCAGCATATGCATATACCTCAGTATGGTCCTGTCTTGAATTGCTAATATCGTATGCTATACGTGCTTTCCATCTTGCTGGAGTGAATGCGGTAAAAGAACAGAATGCATTTTTCTGAGATGTCATGTAACATAAGATATGCAAATTGTCTCTGATTGGGAAGAAGAGATTATTTTTCCTGTCAAATACATATGCTTTATGTACACTTCTTGTTAGAACAATGTCCAACAAGCATTCAATTTTTAAAGGCTAGAATATTCCGAAAATGAGTTTTGCATGTGAAATCTTCATCTATAAGAAGAAAAATGAAAATACTATGTATTCTGTTATCAGGACTAAACATGGGTAACAAGAAGGGTCTGAGGGAAAGCAAGGAATGGAGACTGCCAAGTTTGTTGGTTTTGTCCTTTTTTTGTCTTGACCCGCGTGCTGGTGTAAGGGGGGGAGGGAAAATGTACGGCAGCGGTGCCAGCCCCAGTGCCAGCGCTAAGAGGAGGGAGGGACCGTTGTCGGCATGCGGTGGCTCTGTGCAAGCTCTGTGATAACCATAGGATTTAGCCAATCTGTTCCTGCAGATGTCAGTTTTATGCATGATTTACCTGGCTTGACGCGGCTCCCGTTCCCGCGCCAGCGCTGCCGACTCGCAGGTTGGAAAGCCGTGCTGCCCCGCAGCCGCCGCGCTGCCAGGGCTGCGCAGAGCATCTATTCAGCCCTCTGCTGCCCCACAAAAGGGAGGATAAGGCCTCCGTGATTTTGGTCTGCTTTGTTTTTAGGTTTTCTATATAGCTCTGAATATTTGCAGCAGAATTTTTGTCTTTTTTTTTTTCTTTTTCTTTTTTTTTTTGTCCAGATGGGCTTCTACTAAAGATTAAAAGTAAACAAAGGAAAACAGACACCAAAAAATGCTTTTTGAGCCAGACACTGGGACAGCACATACACTTGTCATCCCTCCATGAAGTATTGGCTATTAAACATGTAATATTTCCGCTATATCTCAATTGCAGTATAACAAGGCTGACTCTGAGTGAGTGTATGCAGCTGACCTTCTGTGAGCATTTTCAATATACTTCAAAATATCATATTATTTACCAGTTGTGGGAAAGTGTTCTTTAGTAAGCAGTACAAAGCAATCACAGTGGCTTTGGAGATCTTAAAGGTTTCCTAAGGAGCCACTAGTGTTTGTAAGATGCCCTTGGGGCTTCTGTTTTGCACTGTGATTGTGCAGTGTTTTATTTCTGTCATAAAATGCATAGAAAGGGAAAAGGAAAGAAGTAATCTTCTACAGCTGGAAACCAAATTACAGGACTCTCTTATAATAAGGAGAGATTTTCCCCAAAGTGACACAGTGGGACATTAAAGCTTTGAATTTGATCCTACCTAAATGAACAGGAAAAAATTCCATTGACTTTAGTGGCAGAAGATCAAACTCCAAAGGAGCTATTTAGAATGTTATGTAGGTGATTTATGAGTATGGTTTTATATATGTTCATTAAGGGTCTTTTTATCCTCCCCTCCCTCCAGTAATACTGTAGAAACATCAAATTCTGTGATTACAGCTGTGTGGTGATATGGCAAAAGTATCTCTATGAACAGCTTTTCTGTTGAGGTACTCACTCAGATGGGCTTTGTGTTAACAAGGAGTCACAAATAAGGGTTTGTTATCTCTACTGCTGCTAATTGTCAGTACACACTAAAGCATTTATAACATTCATGTAATCAACAAAGAAAATATTACACTTCAGTGCCGACAGTGTGTTTTTACATCCAGGATCCAAGCATTATCAGGAATTTGAGTTCCAGTTTTCTATCTAACCTATCTTTTAGCAGTACTTCCAGAAAAGAAGGAACAAAAATTGTGAGAATACTGAGTTTCTGAGAAGGACTCTCTGGCATCTTAAATCCTCAAATTCTCTTTGGAGAAAAAATTGTATGCATTGGTAAATTTACTGCTACAGGCACCATACTGTATTGGTGTGACTCACATTTAGGAAATTTGGTTTCTGTGGCCAATTTTACGTATTTCCTATTTTGCCACTCCAAAAATACTATATGGAACCCCTAGAATTGAGCTCTGCTTGAGAGCAAATAGGAATTTTACAACAATTATTTTAAGTATGAAAATTAGTATAGCTTCATATAATGAAATGAGAAAGTAGTTGTAATCCACCAAACTTTACCTTTCTGCCTGTGCTAAGCTGTGAAGTTGCTTGCAAACCAGTTGCCTCTGGGTTATACTTAGAAGTATATTGGAAACAAGGAATTACAGCTCACGAGATCCAGTATCTCAGACTCATTCCAGTCAACCTGATATCCAGAAAGGACTTGGATTTGGCTTGATGCTTCTTTAGTAGTAGGACAGTTAATGAATAATCAAAGTATAATTCAGCTCATTGGATTATTTTGAAAAGCCACAATTGTTTCATGGTAAGGCTTGATCCACCAGCTGCTGTCCTCCCATTCACTACAACAGACTTTAGAAAACGTTTAATAGAGAGTCAGAAAGTGGTATGAGAGCAAACATACATTTGGTTGCTAACCGTTGAAAGAAGAAATGAGCTAAAACTGAGCTAATGGCTTGCCTTGAGAGATTCTTACAGAATTAGATCATTCTTAAATAAAAAATGTCAAGAATAGGTCTTCTAATTTTGTGATAGTCGCTCAAGTCAGCAGAATAGCTTTGCTTTTCCCACAGAAAGTATGCTTAGGTTACATATGTAGGGTATAAGATTGCAATATGGGATAAACCAGGCAGCCTCAGGGCAACAACTGATGAAGCTAACTAACCTCTGGGGAAAAAAAAAAAAAAAAAAAAAAAAAAAAGCCTTTTCAAAGCAGTCTCTTCAACATCCAAAGAGGATAATGATTTTGTAATTCACTTTCTTAACAAATTCCTTGCTAATACTGACATTCCTGTAAGCTCAAAAGTGCCACTTTCATTCAGGCAAGCAAGTCCGGACCTCCCAAACCTGAGCTGAACCCTTCCAAACCCTGAGCGTTTCCATAAAACCCAGTAAGATCCCTAACAAAATTAGCCGCAGTTGCTGTTTGTTTGACTCCTGGCGACTGCTTCATCACCCGCCTTCGCTTTCTGTTGCTGCCCCTCCACGCTGTCGCGTGCACATCCCTGCCAGTCTGGTGCTGGGCTCCCAGGTTGTCCTTTCTCCTGCTTGGAAGTATTTTAGCTCAGTGCTTTGAATCACCGCTTGTGACATTCTGTGTGATTCTAAAAAGAATCTAAAAGCTGTGGCTGCACACAGACTAATGCGCTGTGATGCTTTGTTACTCCCAAGTGGGGGGTCTTGTCTCCTCTGCCTTTCCGGCCCCTGCGGTCCCTCATCTCTCCTGCCAGCTCTGCCCTCCCTGGGCTTGTCTGAGAGCCCAGTCATCTGTGTCACCTAGCAGGAACATATCTTTTTGCTGGGCGCATTTTCCACCAGCTTACGTAGTTGAATTAGCTCACGGAGGGGGTCTGACGGGCGGCAGAGCTGGTGCAAACTGCGGAGTTGGAGCACGTAACAGGGAGCAGACGACGGGAAGAGCGGGGTCTCCCCTTTTTCCAGTGGCAATAAGCTCTTGTGTCAGCTCACCGCCTGGTGGAAATGCACCCGCAGGCATCTAATTGGCGCTGAAATATCGTTCAGTCTGCTCCTCTCTAAAGCAGTGTTTTGTTAGGGTAGGAAACAGCCGGCAAAGAGAGCCAGCTAAAATTGATGCGCTCAGACTAAAGCTGCCGAGAGGGAGCAGCAGCACATCCCGAGCGCGGCCACTCGGGGCTGCCTTCAGCAAGAGCCCCCTGTTTCGTATCATTAATGTCACACTCTCTTCTGCAGACACCTCAGCTGGATTCCTCTGGGAACGCAGCAAAAGCTCACATTGTTATTTTCGTTAAAACCACAGGCTGAGGCTAGAATGACACATCTTCCTAAGGAGAGCTGTGGCTACGGCACTCCCCCAAAATGCGGAAGACACATCCCGGTCCTGATGCCGTTCGATCATTTTAATCACCTCCAAGGCAACATATAGCCTGGCCTCCGCTTGGCTGTTACATCTCCATGTCCTAGTTTACTCCCGAACGTGAATCTCTGCTTCAGGGGAATGATTATACACTTTACATGGAACTCCACTGCATAAATAGCTGGTCTTTGAAGCAAGGACTACACTCCAAGGTCCATTGCTCCTTAGCGTCCAAACCACAAGCCTGCAAAGCTTCTTTTGTGTTTTTTTACCCTTCTCCCAGCGTACTTTGAAGCATTTTACGCAGAGAGAGGCAGCTTGAGAAAGATAGGTGCCTTCAGCCTGCACAGTCTGGGGGCTGGTGGCTGGTAACGCGCTGCACAAAGAGGCAGGTTCGGGTCTTGCCAGGCAAAGTTGGGAATTGAGCATGTTCCTTCCACCTCAGGCACGTGCTCTCCATGATAAGCAATGGATAAGAAGGGATATATAACCACCTACTCTGGAAGA
The DNA here is from genome assembly GCA_008921705.1 of Burhinus oedicnemus. NCBI lineage: Eukaryota > Metazoa > Chordata > Aves > Charadriiformes > Burhinidae > Burhinus > Burhinus oedicnemus. The sequence continues at coordinate 1,602,370 of VFFE01007179.1, read as the reverse complement.
AAACAGAGGCTGTAGTCGTATTTTGTGCCAAGCTCAGGTTTGCACGGAGCGTTGCTGGAAATATAAGGGCGTGATGGGCACAAGGGAAGTTATAGCTCAGCTGAGATTAAAGAATTTTCTGCAGCCAGCCCTGGTCTAAAAGGGGAAAGGCAAAAGGCTGTAAAGGTTGCGCATTGGCACGTGGTATTCTGGGGCAAATATCTGGCTGAAATGGCTGCAGCAATTTCTGGATAGCTATTGCATTCAGGTACTTTACTAGCAACTCCAGCTTTGATTGCCTGGTATGTTTTCTGTTCAGTAATTTGAAGCTGTAAATCACTGTTTAAGCCCCTAAAAATGAAGTGATCGTTAAGTAATTAAGAGCATAGTACTCTCGGTGATATCTGATCCTCTGAGACATTGGAAGAGTAACTTTCTTATACCACATAACAGCTCTTTAACTATCTCTGTGGAGATTGTGGGGAAGGAGTTGACTTTTTTTTTAAGCAGACCTTAGGTTCAGAATTCCAGCAGTGCAAACTGGGAATACTATGTTCACAAGAAGTATGATGGCCTGAAATCCAAATAGCTTTTACTTAGATTATCATTTCTTTTAGAAAACACAAGCAGTATCAGTGGAAGTTAGCTGAATTGAACCGCTGATTTTACCCAGAAATGTTCAAAAATCAGTCTTTTGAAAACATACAGAATAGAAGTAGGAAGAGTAGTCAATCAGTCAATAAGATTGGCCTGGACTAGGCAATAGGTAAACCTTTCTGAAAAAGCATTCTTTCAGTTTGAGATCTGACTTCTTATCAGAGCAGACCAGGGTCTGTTTCCAAACAAGCATTCTGATCTAGGTTAGATACTGTAAGACCTAAGTTAAAAAAAAAAAAAAAATAAGTAGCCTGAGAACAAAATTTAAAACTCAAAACAGAATCAAAACTAAGAGTTTAGATATCTAAAGCCCCTAAGAGTAATCTAGAAAACTTTTGCATTGTGTGGGGCATTACTAGGAGCTAGCTATTAGGAAATGCTAAACACATAACTGTATTGGATGTCTCAGTCCTCTCTGGAGATTAAATGCCAGGCTGAATCAGGTCGGAAAAAAGGCCCTCCCTTTCCCTCCAGGCTCCACAGTCTGCAGTATATTCCCGAGGGTTTAAATCAAAAGTTTAAAAAGTTTAACTCTGCAAAAGTCTCAACTTCAGTGCAAAAGCCTTGCATAAGTACCATGACTCAATTCCCTGCTCTGGGTAAGCAGATAAAACATGCATTTTTCACCTCAGAGAACATTACAGATAGGCAGTACTTGCACAGCTGTGGGGTCACCGTACGGCAAAGGATGCGGGAGTTCAGGAGTCAGAAAGAATTAGCGAGATGGGATACAAAACTTAAGGTGTAGCAGAAAATGCGCCCATCAAAGAGCAGGAAACCTGGGTTCAGGTCCATGCTTAGAGGGTAGTTTGTGCATTGTTTTTCATTATGGTAATTGGATGCACAAAGATAATAACCTTGGGGGCTGGAGCACAGGATTCGTTTTCTCTGCTGAGCCTTTCAGCCTCTGAACATCCCTTCAGGTCATGCATCACCTTGCCAACTACAGAAACCTGGATTTGGAGCACGAGGGTGCTTTGACCCAGATCAACTTATAGGTTCATTTCTAGGTTGGAGTTTCAGACATAAGGCATGTCTGAGACACAAACTTTGTCTTCTGGAACATTTTCTACAGCTAAGGACGGGATCATCCCCATGCCCTGGCCAGCAGTTCCCACACTGGGGCCAGAAGACAACTGGTGCTCAGCAAGTCACAGCAGGCCTATCTCAAAGGGGTCTTGGTGGGTGGCTCACCTGAGGTCCCAAGGTAGTGCTACAGCCCATTTCCCGATAAGCCAAGTTTATTCCCTGGCGCGTGTAAACCTTTTATATTACATTTCAGTCTACAAGGAAAAAGAAAAAGGGAGGTGAGGGATTTTGATCTGGAAATGATATAAAAGTGGGGGGGTGAGTTTTTTTGGTTTGTTTGTTTGTTTGTTTGTGGTTTTTTGTTTTTTTGTTTTTTTGGTTTTTTGTTTTTTTACTTTAGGATGTCTTATTTAAATATATGGTGCTTGCTATCTTTTTTGTATGGGAAGTTTCAGAACTTAGCTGTGCAGCTTTGAAGATTTATCAGAAAACTGAAGATGTAGCTGGAAGCTTGTTTTCAGCTGTCCTTCGAAATTTTTAGTAAGGTTCAATTTCATGTATTCATAACAATTATATTTGTTTCCTATTGAGTGACAGGCTAGAGATAAAAACATCTTTGAAGAACTGGGGGGTTTATTGCATGTGAATGTAGGTCATTTTTTTCTTTGGGTTCCTTAGGTAGAGCCTAAAATTCAGACCATTTCAAGGCAAATTTCTAATGGTAGCGTGATAAGATTGTGAGAGAACAACTATTCTTGAGGTAATTTCTGTTATCAATGACACAGATTTTTTCAGTAGAAAATGTACCTCTACTGTGTGCTGCAATTCTTGTGACAGATCTTGGAGCTGCACAACTCAAAGGCGCTGTTTTCAATACATTGAACATGGATGGTACAGCACTAAACCCTTGTTAGGAAAGAACATTTTTAAAATAATTATCCAATACCAAAAAAAGTTTAAAAATAATGGAAATGTAGTTACATTTTCCATATGTCCTATTGAATCAATCTCTGGTCTTGTTAGGCAAGGGAAAAAAAATGCAGCTGTCTTTGATAAGGTGAAATACTTCATCAGGAACAATTTTCTTGGCTTTTTGGAACTGGCATAGAAGTTTTTTATGCAATGTGTTGCTTGATTTAATTTCTGGCATGATAATCGCTCTCCTTTGGTGGATTTTCAGCTGCTTGAGATGAAGAAAGATGATGGATTTGATCTATGTGAGAAAATCTTCCTCAATGAAGCAAACTGTCAGTTCCATCTAATTCCAACTGGAATGAACGAAGACCACAGAAATGATAAATAAAAACAAAACAAAACAATGTTTCAATTGCATTTAAGTCTTGCATTAACTTTCATTTGGAAATAAAATACTTTATTGAAAAAATATTAGGACACCAGACAGGTTAATGACTAGACTAGGGAGGAAATACTTAGAAAACTTTCAATTAGACTGAACCTTTAAGCTTATCCCTGCATATAATTGGACTCTGGACATACAGATGTTTAAGTCCTCATTTATGGCTGAAACAATGAAATAATTTTTCTTCGAGCAGAGCTCCATGAACAGCATAGAGAAACTTTAAAATCTACCTGAGAGCCTGTTTTATATTTCTTTTAGTTTCTTCTTGAACCTCCTGCTCCTTCTCCTCCGTTCCACTACAGACATTATCCATGGTTTCCTCTGCACCTCAAGTCTGCAGGTCTGGGGTAGAAATTTGTATTTCTCACAAGCCTTAGTGGATTTGCAGCCATTGACATATGTATAAAACTTTCGTAACGTAAGAGATACTTTGCTTTTCATCTTTGTCATTGGCACAGAAGCTCTTTGGGTAAATGGACGAGCCCAAAAATTACCCAGTCATCTCACTAAAATGTTGGTTTTGTCCATTAGGATGTACAACATAGAACAAGAAGTTTTTCTTTTTATCCCCTTTCATTTAGTTGCAAGATTGCTGTGGCTTATTATGCCTCATTATGTGTTTAACAAAATCAGCGAACAAGTTCAGCAACTGAAAAGCTAAAGAGGATCACACACATGTGAAACTGTACAGGAGGAGTCAGAAGTACAGAATTAGAGTCTTTGTAGGAAGAAGCAGCCCTCAGTAAAGTTCACCTGTGATCCTGGATCATGCAGAACACAGTAACCACCTGAGTGAGGGAACTGCTGTTCAGCAGGGTAATTGTTTGAGTGATTGTGGTAAGAGTTGCCTAGATCTTATGCGTGTTCTGCTAAAAAATATTTTTGTCTCACCAGATGTGCCTTTTTTGAAGCTAAGAGGGCTCCTTCAGCACAGGGCCGGGAGAGTGGCACCTCGGTAGCCTCAGTGGTTCCCTTCTGCTTCAATAAACTTCTTGAAGATGCTAAAAAATCCACTGAAAACAACGAATGAGCACATAGGAGGAGGACTGCTAAGAGCAGCCATCTCTCCTCCCTTGACAGTGGAAGTGACCTGGGATCTCTGTTCTGTCTTCCACCAGTCATGCAAGTGCTGCCCATCCACCCATACTCATCTCCTGCAAGTGCCTGTAGCTGTTTTTCTGTTTTCGTTCAAGCCATCCCTTATACAAAGAACAGTTTCTCCCTTTTTACATTTTCAAGTGTTTCCTAGATAATTTTAAACATCAGTGTTTTACTCTTTCAAAGACAATATTTAGACATACTGTCTGTGGAAAATATTTTCCAGACAAATACCAACAAGGACAGGCAAGAAATAATAAAGATTAGCAGGCTCAATTTCGCTCTAAACTGATCTTTGTTCTATGCTGAATAAAACTTTAGCCGAAATCAAATGCCAAATTCATTTCTTCCTTCCTCAGCTCCATTGTCTATAGAACAGGAATATCAGCCTGCAACTGATGGTTACAGTCTCTTTTGTAGACTCTTAGGAAATCTTCCAATGTAAATATTAAAAATGTTTGAACAGTACCAATCTATAAAAGTTGACAGAAAGTCCTACCAGCTAAGCTGACTCTGCTCCTTAATGGCACCCCCAAGTGCCACCCATCATTCAGCAGGATAGGCTGCAATATCAAACGTGCTCACACGTCAGAGGTTGAGGTCACTTCTAGGGTGTCCTGATTCCCTCTGCACTGCACCGAGACAGTGTGCAACGCTTCAGGTATCATGCAACAATTTGGTACATGCTGCTTTAGACCCTTCTAGCCTCTCTGCTCCACAGGACCTTTCTGAACCGTGAAGAGCTTGCAACCTACATCACCCTCTTTCCTCAAAAGACATGACATTAGTGCTCTCCCTATTATGAGCCTCAGCATTAAATGAAATCTCAGTGCCCAGACCCAACATATCTCTACAGCTTTGGTGGTGGAGACCAGCCAGGGGCCCATGTGGCTTTTCCATGAGGTAGGCAAATGCACCTCAAACTGCAGACTGGGCACTACTGGGGCAGCCATACTGCCACCGACACTGGGCAGGATTGTCCCTGACCTACTGCACCTTCATTTGTCCATTCTGTCAGGTAGTTTTCATTCACATGTACAGCAGGATTGGTGAGGAGTCCTGCCAGCGAATACATGCCCATCCTTCTCCCTGGCATTCCCATCACCAGCAAGAGCACAAGCCACGTGCAGAGCTGCTGCCACTTGAGGAGCCCATGCTGCATCTGCTCAGGTGGTGCTAATGCATGCGCTCAGTGTGGTGGCCAGCATCTTCTCTGCCAGGAGGAGCCATCCTAGATCACATTTGCACCAGGCTTTGGTGGAGGAGAGCCCCTGACCAGCAATGTATGCCAGTAGCTGGTGTGCAGGTGGGCTCTTACGGAGCCTCTGGCATGCAAAGAGCCACCCAACCCATCCCTTGTCTTGTCAGCTGCAGAAGACACACTCCTTCCTGAGCTCCAGTCTGCTCTGGCCTGCTGGAGATATCCAGGGCTCATGTATCTGGTGTGGCATGAGCAGGCCATGAGCAGTGTTACCCAGGCAGTAACACAAAAAAGGGAGCAGGCTGTCAGCATTCAACAGCTGGATCTGGCAGCGGTGTTTGGGCACTTACTGGGGCCTTTTCAGATTTCTTGGGAGTTTATGTGGCTGCAAACATGGGTCTGGTAAGCCTTAGGTCTCCCATGGTAGTTTCTGACAGGCTTGAGGCACTTTGTATTTCAGGAGGATTCAACGTGTACATCTACTGGCATGCCCTCGTGTCGGTTCCAGAGGGGTTCCTCTCAGCTGCAAAGTGTGAACAATCTATGCCGACACCATGGATGCCCTCACAAGTCAGGATAGGTTCTTCATCTTAACAGCATTAAAAATCTGTGGTTGTGTGGGAACTGCAGGGGATACTTACTTACCTTAGGAAAACCAGTGTATTAATGCACTTTCAAAGTGTAAAGCACAGTTTCCACTAAGAAGCCACAATAAATCTGTGGAGAATCTGATATAAATTATTATTGCATTATTGTCAGATTATTGCATTGAAAAAGCGCAGCTGTCCCCCTCCAATTTCAATGTGGTAAAAGCTTCTCAAGTTTACAGAAAGTAGACAGGAATTTCCCTTACTGTATCTTCATTTTCAATGTATCGTGATCCTACAATGTTATGTTGAGTGTAAGGTGGAAGATGCTTTTTCTTTTCACAGAATCACAGAATGGTCGGGGTTGGAAGGGACCTTCGGAGATCATCTAGTCAAACCTCCCTGCCGAAGCAGGTTCACCTAGAGCAGGTTGGACAGGATGGCGTCCAGGTGGGTTTTGAATATCTCCAGAGGAGACTCTACAACCTCTCTGGGCAGCGTGTTCCAGTGCTCTGTCACCCTCCAAGTAAAGAAGTTTTTCCTCACGTTGAGGTGGAATTTCCCGTGTTCCAGTTTGTGCCCACTGCCCTTTGTCCTGTCGCTGGGCACCACTGAGAAGTCTGGCCCCATCCTCTTGACACCCGCTTTTTAAGCATTTATGAGCATTGATGAGATCCCCTCTCAGTCTTCTCTTCTCCAGGCTAAACAGACCCAGGTCTCTCAGCCTTTCCTCATAAGGGAGGTGCTCCATCTTCATAGCCCTCTGCTGGACTCTCTCCAGTAGTTCCCTGTCTGTCTTGAACTGGGGGGCCCAGAACCGGACACAGTACTCCAGATGTGACCTCACCAGGGCAGAGTAGAAGGGGAGGATGACCTCCCGCGACCTGCTGGCCACACTCTTTTTAAGACACTCTAGGGTACCATTGGCCTTCTTGGCCACAAGGGCACATTGCTGGCTCATGGTTAACTTTTTGTCCACCAGGACTCCCAGGTCCCTTTCCACAGAGCTGCCTTCCAGCAGGTCAACCCCTAACCTGCACTGGTGCATGAGGTTATTCCTCCCTAGGTGCAGGACCCTACACTTGCCTGTAAAACTTAAATTTTATCACTTGCCTGTAATACTGTAATTTTATCTGTAATACTTTCTAAATTCTCTAGGACTGCTGTGTCTCATCTTGCATAACACAGCAGATGGGAGAGAGAACAGAGTGGGGCAGAATCCAGTAACATCCTTTGGATGGTTGGACTGGCAGATTGCAGGAAACTGTGTTGATGGTACCTGCCAAGTCACCAATCAGTCTGAATCAATTAATTGTCAAACTGGCACGCAACTCCTAGCAGGAAGCTCAGTGCTTATTCCGGTTGGTCTTCTTTGTTTTTCTATTTTTATCAATCCAATGTCACATTTATTTAAAAAAATAACTTCATTCTTTTGTACGAAGGTTCATCTTTTTGTTTACTGACATCTTGAGTATCCATACTTCTTGTATGGCTGTAGATAATGCATCAAAGTCAGTACAGCCTGATTTTGCTAGTGTTTAATGTTTTCTGGATAACAAATTGTTTTCAGAAAGCGAAAATATTATTCAAGGGAAGATATCAGATGTTTAAGATATCAGAAGTTAAAGCATCAATGACAATACTGGAAAAGAAAATATGTTTTATTTCTTCATTAGCAACATCCTCTAGCCACGACACTTAAAAGTTTTATTTTCTATTTTTGCATGTGTCTTTCTCCAGCAGTAATATTGCTGTTGGCTTCACATAAATGACCTTGTTTATGTCTTCATATTTATTCATAGCAACAAGCTATGATATAGTATACAAATGTAATATACACATGACTAACAGCATTTAAATTAAATATGTTCTGTAGCAGAGGCAGCTCATTCCTTGGAGGTAGTGAGGTCCATCCCCACCAACCTTATTCCTATTGGTAAAGTCTTTCTGAGCCTTATTTCCTCCAGGGCAGAGGACGTGCCAAACCCACGCTGGCACTGGGGCAGTAGGCACACACTGAGCAGGAGATGCCCTGGGCAGCCCTCATGGGCAGCCCCACCACCTAGGAAGGGTTGCAGCTGCCCTTTATCTATATATTATTTTACTCTGGCTTGTTTTCGCACCAGATCTAGCTCTGCCTCATCTCCCTGCCTGCCCAAATGCCTGCAAAGATACGAGTCTCCAAGCCCAGCAGGAGCAACGTTTCACAGCACAGTGGGAGCACCCCGTGACCTCATACCCGCTGTCACAAAATCTGAGGTAACATTGAGCAAAATTGCTGTGGTATGGACAGAAGCTACCTGCCTGGCTGCACCAGTGCTCACAAATCCGCCGTGTCCCCAATAGTTTTTGGGTAAAATGTAGTGCCCTTCGTAAGCGGGTTGGGAGCTGCAATGTGATCTCTATGCAAGGAACTGCTCTTCAATGGACCCACTCGGCAAAAAAAGTTTATTTTTCACAAGTGTAACTTTCTCTAAGGTGTTTTTTTTGTCAGTGTGTGGAAGACACGATACGCTTGTAGAAGTGGGGGCCTGGCCTGTAGGAAGCAGGTGTTCCCTTCCAATCCTGCGTTGCCATCAACGGCCTCAAGACATATGTCATGGTGCACGGAAAGGTAGTCTGAGCTGGAGTAAAAATGCATATGTAACTAGATAAGTTTGTATCGAATGAAAAAGAGTTGCAAATGTTTCAGAAAAGAAATGAATGTTAAATACTGCAGCCTGTGCAGCACCGAGGAGAATCTCATAACCTAAGATGGTCCCACAGGTTTGACACTGGGTGGGAAGTGCCAGATACATCCCTCAAGTGATGAAGGACTCTGAGTCCTGCCAGCCGTAGACCATTGTTATTAATGCCAGATCTTTACACCAAATTTGACCTGGTGTCTGCATTGCTCTCAGAGTAACCAGTGCACACAACATGGATTTTGTGTCAGTGTTGTGACACTGAAGGAAGACCAATTTCCGTTGTCTCAGCATCCAATGATAATGATGAGCATGGTGTCTCCTCATGCAAAGTTAATCCATCAAAAAATTACTGAACACATTTGAATCCGCTGAATGGGTTCAGACCAGGCTAGTGCTCTGTATCATGTGGCCACAGTGGCTCTAACCTGGTAGCAGAAGCCCTGCCAGATGATGACTGAGCAGGGAACTTGGGTAGTCTGTGGTCTGTCATATCCATGGTCTCAGCCTTCTCCTAGACTGCAAAAGTTTCTCCCATTTATGTCAGAATGGAACTGCACTGGGGCAATATTCACCCTGGATCTAGCAAGCCCAAGCACTGGGGAGATCAAACGGCCAAAAAGCAAGAATAAGAGCTGACATGATTTTCAGCAATACGGATCCTCTGAAGACAAAAGGGTAAATGCAAGTGCACACTATCATGGAGATGAAATCACTGTCTGTACACACAACCAGAGAATTTGAGTGCACAACTTTTCCCAGAGCCAGACACTCACATGCCCAAATATAGAATTACATTTGAAATCTTAGTAATTTTTAATATGTTTTAATCCAGTCCTTAGGGTTTATTTGGATACTTGCCACTCTCTTCCCACACCAGTGCATTATTCAACAATAAGTTAAACCTATTAAAAAGTTGCTTTGTGTTGGCTGAAGGATAGAGTTTGAATTGCTGTACAAAGAATTTTTCCACTGATGAACCTAGCGTATGGTGACTCTCTCTCTACAGTTGTCCAATTAATTTTGATTCTAAACTTGAAAAAAAAAATTGTATCAAGATAGTTCCTGTTATACTTCAATGTGATTTTGATTACATTATAGTACAGAAGTAGCACTGGCCTTCCTTCAAGTCTAGGTGAGAAGCTAATTGGTTTCAAACTGTTTTAAATATGCTGAAGTTATAGTTGTCAATTATTTTTCTGGAACAATAATAATTTCTCAGATTGAACTCTGCTTTGTTAAAGAGCTTTAAAAGCTAAAATAATTAAATAACTGACATTATTTTCCTTGTTTTCCTCTGCTTTCACATTCAGAACCCTTTGGTTCCTGACCTCCAGATCCTGTTAATTTTGATCGGCTTTCATTCTGAATTTAAGGAGTGTGCCGTGTTCTCTTCTTTTAAATTAGTGTTGCGTTAATATATTTTACATTGCTTGAAGTTACTTCAGGAGCTGGTGCCGAAGGAGACATGGCAATATCGTTTAATAAGCTTGCTATTCATGCTTACTTTTAATGTCTTTTTACTGATCTAATCAATAATTTTAAAGCAGCATTGCACCATCTTTGCAGCCATCTCTCATCTAACTGATTACAAATTCTTTTACATAGATATTCAAAGCTAATGTGCTGTTATAAAATTTAACTATAGAAATGCAATCATGCTGAATGCACACAGAATTGCCTTCAAAATTTCACTTGAGAGTTACACAAAATTATTATCCAGTTTCCAAAAAGAGAAATGCTTCTACAAACATTGCATTAGATGTGTGTTTGTCGCAACACCGCGTTCAAAACACATGTCTGGTTGCTCACAGACACAGCAGTCTTTTAGTATTCTCTGGGTAATATATTGTTGTCACAGAACATATATCACTTTTGATACATAATTATCTGTAAAACGGGGATTAGGATTTTGTTGGGTAAGGCCCAGCCGTATGTGAAATCAGAACAAGGGTCATTACCTTTAATGCCTTTTTATCTCTTCGGATGCTGGAACAATTACCATTTGGAAAGAAGGAGGACCGGGAGTGAGAATGGGCATATTCCAAGGTGTTCGAGACATCTGTTTGCCTGGATCAGCATGCAAGAGAAAAAGGAAAATCAAGGGATACAACTAAAAATTAGCAGCTCATCCTCCTCAAAGGCACATAGCAAAACCCATTGCAGGGAATGGAGCATGTGCTGGAGACGGATGGGATGCTGATGGAGCAGAGGGACTGCATTTCCCGATGGAAGAAGGCGGATTTCCTTGGCTGTGTATGGCCACATCCATTTTTCCAGGTTTAGTACTCTGTTTTCAAAAGTGATTTAGGGTTTAACCAATGGAAATGAATAGATTTTATATTGAAGCCTGGGGGATTTAGCTTTAGCTTTGGAGGGTTTTTACATGAAAATCCAATATCTATTTTATGAGTATTAGGAATATAGGATTCACCTTGCCAGATCACATTAGTCTAGCGCAAGATCCGTCTATCAACAGCGGCCAGTATTGATGTCTGATACCGCTCAAATAGTTCTTGGATATGTCTATAACAACTGCTCACCCTGACCCTGAGCAGCCCGATAACTTCCCTCTTGGTGTGTGCGGATTTATGACCCTCATATATTTCTAATCTCTCAGTGTAACTGCAGACATTTTATTGGGGTATTTTTGTTTTATTTCAAATATTTTTTTCGAATCTTCTTTGAATCTTACTAAGCTTCCCTGCTACTAGCTGTAAGGCTGAGCTGGTGTCACCGCAGCTCAGTATGTTTCCCTAAAAGGATGCGTTAAAAAAGATGCTTATAAAGCCAGACGTACTCCTCTGAAAACCTGGAGCGCAGACATCTGATCCTGCTCCCATAGACATCAGGGCAACTGCTGCCGGTGACGTACGTGGGAAGAAGAGGAGATCCTGCAGGTGTGGATTTTTACGGCTTTATGCTAGGTGCAATGAAGTCGTGATCAAAGCCGCGTAGTCTGAGGTGTGCGCAGCGCCTGCGAGCGAGATCTGAGTGCCTGCTGGAGCCTCTCCGAGACAGCGGGCTGACGCACGGTGGGCACAGATGAGGAGAGGGTTTGCAGTAGCTCCAAACAGCCTTTAAAGAACTGCTTGCTTCTCCTACCCGCTCGCGTTTGGTGCAGCATGCTCATATTCCCACTTACCTGCTAGTTAAAGTGAACTGAAGAAGCAAGATGACCCCCCTGCTCTGCCCGCTTTCTGGAGCACACAGAGGCAAAACGGAACTTCATTTTCTTGTCCTCTGGTGCCTTTATCCATGTAGAGAGGCTCTTGAAGAGCATCATGAAGCCAGGATAAAAGTTATGAAAATGGACTCGATGATCATTGTAGGTCCCTTCCAACTGAAAATATTCTATTCTATTCTATTCTATTCTATTCTATTCTATTCTATTCTATTCTATTCTATTCTATTCTATTCTATTCTATTCTATTCTAATTACCAAACGCCCCCAAAAGAACAATCTGGCAGAAGGTACCTTCTAACATAAGGTGTCCTACACTTGGGGACTGGGGGGAAAGATTGATTTGGCATAGATTTTTTTACCTGCCTGGACGCCATTCTGTGCAACCTGCTGTAGGTGACCCTGCTCTGGCAGGGGGGTTGGACTAGATGATTTCCAGAGGCCACTTCCAACCCCGGTGATTCTGCAATTGAAAATGTACTTAGTGACTTCAGAGATCAGGCTGCAAGAACCAGAAAACAATTCTTTCTCCAGCTCGAGAGGACAAGCCGCAGCAGCAGGCTCTGCTTGTTCATTCTGCCAACGTGTCCCCGGCCCAACGAGGAGAGGCCACATATTGAGAAATGCAAGTAATTCGCTTTCCACGCCAATTCATTTTTTGGCTCCTTCACTTAAGATTAATCCTTCTCTTTTGTATTTAATAGCACCTTTAACTAGCACAACAAAAACAGCTTTATGAATATCAGCAAACAAATCTCCAACCAGGATGCCAGCAACTGTGGTGGGTTCACAGGAGAGACATCTGTCCGATGGCAACTTGACCAAGACCACCAGCAGAGCAGCGGTTGTAGTCCCACGTGCCGACTTCAAGCTGATAACCTACAAGGACTGAATGAAAAGTTGAGATTTTCTCAGTTCTGTTACCAGTGCTCTGAGATTTCCTGTCTGTTTCTAAAAAATGCTCTTTATTTCGCACTTTGCCTAAGAAACACCTCAGAATGCAGCACAAAGCTTTAAAAGCAAAATAGCCTGCTCTTCTTTCCATGGAGTTTATGCACAGGCTTTTCTCCAAGGCCTCATTTTTGTTATCCAAAAGGTACTGGGACAAATTTCAGCCCCTGTTATAGTCACGGCCTGAATGAAATTTAAATTTAAATTTATCTGAATAAAATAAAATCCCAGCTAAGTATATCCTGAAACTGGAACCTAGGGCTGAAGTGTAAATCCCTTGGATCAGAGCACAAACCCACTTCTAAGCCCAAAACCACAAGGGACCTATTCCTCAGCTAAGGCATGGTTGCATTCACACGAGAAAAGCTATTTTTGTAAAACTTTGGCTTTTGATGGCAGGAATCTTAGATCTAATCTCCACAATTTGAGGCTGAGCAGCTATGAAACATATGTTGTGAAATGCAGAAGGGAGTAGCTGACCCTCCACTCCAGCACTTCTCAGCCTCCTGCTCCCTCGTGTCCTTTTTCTGAGCCCTTGGGTCCCAGTTTGTGCACAAAATGCCAGTTTTTCCCTCCTTTCCATGCCAGCCCCAATCTCGTATCTGTTCTAAATAAGGTTTTGGCAATGGTTTAAGCATTTGGTTGAAGCGCGTGTGTGTTTTAACTGATACGCTTTTTCTGCACAATTCCTTTACAGGAACATGCCAGACTGATTTGAAAGCGCCTGATCCAGGAATGGCTTCTTTGCCTTTCCACCCAGGAATGGGACACTCTTAAAAAACACAGTTGCACTGGAATAGCCGGATCTACGCCAATGTAAAGCGGTACAACCTCCCGGCGCTCGCAACACTTTCCTCCAGTTCTCGGCATCGCTCCTTGCCATGACAACCCAATCTCTGCTTTTGTCACATTTAGCATCTCTCAGTCCCCACGCCAGGGTCTCAGGGCAGGGTGGACAGAGCCCACCAATCCTCTGTTATAATCTCCAGGTCTTTTTTAAAAAGAAAATGTAATCAATAGTCCAACTTTGAACTTCCAGCATGCCCTGAAGCTGGCTGAGCATATTCTTCCATCTTCAGTTTCTAATATGCCTGTGTTTGTCCTTGTTGTACAAGTAGTTCTTGGCTAGACATAACTGTCAACTTTGCTGGAGACACAGTGTAAATATTTTGCACTTGTACAGCAGTGTACTTACTGAAGGAAATTGTGCTGCATACCAGTCTGTGCCGGGTTAACAGAAAAAAGCAAGTTTTCTCATCTCTTTGGAGCAGCTCAATCTGTAGTGTGGTGCATGATTTAGCAGCATTTGTGATGTTTCCCTGATTAATTCTTAAACAGGTCTCCTAGCAACAGAGGAAGGGAGACCACAAGTACTGTGCCGTAGGAGAAACATCTTTGTATTTTTGCGAGGTGTCAAGTATTAGGATTCTTACTTTCCCATTTATGAACGTGCACAGAGGTCTCTGGCTTACAGTCGCTTCTCCACATATATATTCCTCAGATAAGGCACTGGGTTGGGGAAGCTTCTGTAGGCATGACAGAAATAAGAAAAGTAAGTAATTTCTTAAAATTCTAGTAACTGGATTTGAAATTTACAGAAATTACTTGGTTAAAAGATTTCTTAAAGGATGCCAGGTTCAGTTTTAGGGATTTTTAGGATGTTCTGTACCCTTCTAGGTAACCGACAGATGAAAAGAGTGAGAAAAGTAAGGCGAGACCCTTTTTTGGATATTTCCGCACACAGAACAACTGTATTTGCCATTAATTTCCACTGTTACAGAAACTACGTGTAAATACGTGTTTACGCTTCTGTCTGATATGATCAGAAAATTTGATATTAGAATGTGACCCTTATACATTTTTTTTATGTTAAACCGAAATAAGACTGCAATGGAATAAACGCACCATTTCCATTATTTCTTTCTACCTTCCAGCCTATAAAAGCCTATTTCTTTAAAAATTAGGCACAGTGCCTACCGAAGAAAGTGTCATTACCAAAAAAGCAGCATGTTTCCACTGAAACACAAAGTATCAGTAGAACTCATCTGTGATTTGAATTAAAAATCCTATCAAAAGACTGCAGCACTTGTGCATCCTTCTGGAAAAATAAAGGTGGAGCCTCAACGGCAGATTTGTCTTTGCACTCAAGGAAACCTCCCATTAGCTGTGCCGGGAGGAAGAAGCTGGTATTTTCCTAAGGGCAGTAAGACAACTAGTTAATCCAGGGAAAAGACATTTGGATAACTGTAAGCTGTGAAATCCTTAATTAAAGGACAGTACAAAGGAATTTCAGCAGACACACATGCAAGGTATTTGTCCTCTCCCCAGTTCTGATGAAATTGAATTTCAAAGGATTTATTAATTGACTTCAGGATTAGATGTTTTCCTTAGATGTGTCTTCATGATCTGGAATTAAAATTAACGTTAACACCAGAACACAGATTCCGAAGTGAAAGAGGAGTTGAAGTGCTAATGCACTGAGATACAAGGGTAAGTGCTCAGATGAGGGGCTAGACCTTTTTAGGAAGTGAAATCTAACAAAACAAATTATATCTGGGGAAGCGGGACTTTATGTGAAATTAATCCCAACTTCAGAATAAACTGTGCGTATGGATTATTGCTCGTGTAAAGATTTGCAGGACTGAGCTCTCAGCATACACTGCTGGGTCATTGCCTTTAAATGAAATCTTGGAAGCTAAATACTGAGTTGCCGTCATTTCTGAAGACCCCCACGGTGAGTATTTGGGGAGTAGGAAGGTCGAATGGGCAGGTTTGGTTTCCCTTGTGCCGGGGAGCGAGGAGGGGATCGTGAGGACTGCAATCCCCTGGCACGTGCACCAGGGATCCATCCTGCACCCAGCGCCCAGCACCGCATCCAGCTCCGCTTGTCCTCCGCTTAGCTGCCTCCTGGGGCAGACGCGTTCCAAAGTATGAAGCTTCCCTTATTTCCACTTCTCAGCTCTCTGCTCCTCTGCACCGCAAGCAAGCGGTTCTCTACGCTGAGAAACAGCTTGACAATTTAAAGAAGCGTCTAAGACTATCCATCATTAATATGAAGCCTTGAAAGTATGTTTAATTTTGTTGTCTTCGAGAAGCCAGCAGACTAAAATTCCAGCTGCTCAAAATATGTCAGCGTTAACTGCGACTGCAGGGCTTTGAGTGTAAATCGTAGAAGCCACCTTGATTTATACATCTGCCTGCTTCCGCGGTGCAAAGCTCGGTCTCTGTCTTTTATCATTGGTTCGTTATTGGTGCGTCCCGCCATACTTGTTTGATTTTTACTCTCAAATTGTGTGTGGTTCGAAATGCAGGGCCGCTTCCTGCCGTCTTCAGAGAGGTTGAACTACACCGGCACAATCCAGTTACGATTTTCTCCGATACCCCTCCAAAAAACCACTGGGTGCAGCTTTTGCAGCCAAGCCCACCTCACAATGTTAACACCCCACTTTTCTCACAGAAAGGTATTTCAGAAGATGAAAGGTAGCATGGTTTCCATATCCTTTCAGCAGATGGCATCAATTAATCCGTCTTCTAACTCAAAATGTTAATATTTTATAAGAATGAGAGAACATTTGCTTATTTTATTCCCCTTCCCACAGGCATACACTTAAAAAATGTTTCCTAACTTATCTTAATTCATATCTCCTATTTCATAATTACCATTTTACTATACTTTCTGCCCCTGTCATAGCTTGGTTGTGTTTTTTGAAATTTAATCAAATAATAATTAAATTCTGAGGGTAACACCTCTGGTTATCTCTTCATAATTAAACTTTACTTTTTTCTTCAGAAATATTTGAAAGGAAAAGGCAATTGCTTGTAAGAATGCATGCATATCATTTGTGTGTGAGTTTGATGACTGAAGTGACTTTGGCAGGGAATTCAGAGGAGATATACTTAATGCATTCAGATACTGGCTTTTTGGAATATTTTTTTCATTTGGGATTGGTTAGCTAGTTTCAAGAAGTCCCAAATACACGCCTAACACAAAACCCAAGAGTTTTGTAAGTCTTCTATCCTAAACATTGTTTTTGCTGAGCAAAGTAGGCAACACAAATCGGTCTCTTTTTACCTTCCCTCACAGGCAGACTAAATTACGTTACGGTTTAACGTAACTCGAAATTCTTTCCTAGACGTGTTTGGGGAGGATCTATCAATATTTGCACAATGGGGCACTGGATTTTCCTTGAAAACCTAGGGCAAAATCCAAATCTCGCTTTGCTGAAGAGGAGCGAGAGAGAGTGCTATTAATACAGTGGGGGCCGTGCCCAAGCTACCATTCTGCTCAGGCAACAATCTTTCTTCGCTTGAGGCAAGGCTTACTTGGCATCTGAGACTCACAAAGGAAGAAAAAAGCCACACCGTAACCCTCTCAATATTTCAGAGTTTACATTGACAATATTGTTCTTAATATTTTATTGGACTATCTCCTCACTCAATGGCTTGAGGGTATTTTCCTCAAAATAAATAATGGTCAAGAAGATCTAAAATAATAGCTTTTTGTTCTACGGTTATTTACAGCCCCATGATTAAGTCACGAAACTGCAGAATATGCGAAGGGGTGATTATAACATTGTCAGTGTCGAGCAAGGTGTCTGACAAGAGTTAGCGGGGCAAGTACATCCCCAGCTGTGACAGATGTGGCAGCGAGTAGAAAGAACATAGTTTTAGTCTATCAGCAACGGAAAGTGAGATTTGAAAAGAGCTGTCAGAGATGAAGAGGGAAAATGAGTATGGTGATACAGAAAGTGATGCAAGTTTCCCCAAAGCTGAACTTTCAGCAGGGCAAAGCGAGGGAACAGTAAACAATAACCAGTGCGTATGTTACAGGCAGAATTATGTGTTTGTTCTTGGTCATGTGGAATAATTCTGCAAGTAAAATGGGCTGTTAAGTACTACGCATCAAAGTTTCTTACCTTATTAGATTACAAGGTTTTACAGCACTCTCTTAGAACCTGATAACAGTTCAGAGTCCCTCTCCTTACACAAACCTTGACAACTATACAACATTTTAAATTTAATTACTTTAGCTGAAACTGTTCTTTGTACAAAGGTTGTTTTCAAATTAATTAATCTGCTTCCTCCATATGTCACAATTCTCTTTTGTATCCTTCATGATCTTTCAGACATGAACAAAACTCATCCAAGATCCATATGTCTATATATTTGCTCTTGTTCTGCATTTGTACCTGACTTTTTTTATTTAAACTTTCATTGAAAAGCTACTTTTAAAAATAATAAAAAAGCTTTTCAGAATTTCATCTAATCACAATATACTTTTTGTTATTATTATTACTATGTGAGAACTTATCCCCAATATGAACATTAATCTCATGCATATAACAGCTACCTAAGGAAGTTACCGGGCATTTGGCCTTTCAATGCAATCCAGGATCTGGAATAACTTAAGCCCGTAGATACCCAGCAGGAACTCTGCAGATCACTGTCTAGTTGTCCACAGACCATACAGCTAGCTGCTAATATTCTAGAGCAGTTAACACCTAATCTAATTAGTTTCCTTGGGAAAAAAAATAAAAAATAGAGAGTAGTATCTCCCTGGGTTTATAACGTCTGGTTTTTAATCCTATAATTAGCATTGCAGTAGCTTATCCTGGTAGCAAGAGATATTCAAAGTTATCAGCTTTGCTACCCAAATTAGAACTTTTAGCCTCTCCCAGTTCAAACTATCTCAAAATAATTATAATAATAATAATTTTTTTAAAAAAGGACAGGAATCTCACAGCTGTCTTATGTCCTCGTACAGTATGTTTGCTGCCAATGAGCACCTCATTATTTTGCAGTGGTTCTCAGAGGCTGGGCCAGCAGAGGACACTCATATTTTTCGGTACAAAATCACAGTAAAAGTGCTCTGGGACTCAGAAACCTCCGGGCCTCTTGATCAAGGAAGGGCTGGTGCGACCCAGGGAATGGGGAGTGCTTGAACCACTGCCGCTCCCAGCTGTAATAGTCTCAGCCATTCCCATTCTGGGAGGGTTTGGAGGTCACTGGACCAGCAAAGTCTTCAGTAGTAACAGTCACAAGCATTAGAAAACTATGAATAGTTTCTGCTCAGCTCTCTACAACCATGAGGTTTGTTACGAAAAAGCTGAAAGAAAATGGACTATTTTTCTCCAGCTTTAATTTTGTTACTCCTTAGGATAAAAAAAAAACCAAAAAACAGCCAAACATCCATTGCCTAAATATCGACCTCTGATCTAGAGCCTTATGGAAATTTTTCATAGCTTAAAGTTTGTGAAAAAAAAAAAAAAAGGCTGGTACCATCAGCAGTTAACTGTGATGACTGTCATCATAGGTCTGCCACAAGAAAACCAAGAGATCTTAAACATTCTGCTGATATTGTGCCTTCTGTGCCATCAATTTCCTTTATTTTTAGATCAACTGCTCTTGACTACAAAGCTGCATTTTGCTTCACCTAGATTTGTTAATATAATATTGAAAGTCTGGGTGTCAGCTGAATTTTGAAAGACTTGTGTTTTTAGGAGAAGTTGGTGAGGTAGGTAGAAAGGAGCTCTTGTTATAACAACTTTGTGGGGGGTCAATACATGAAGTTTGGATTTTTCTGGCTCCTGCTTAATCTTTTTCAGTTTTTGCCAAAACAGCACAGCTCCATCTTCAGGGGATGTACTAGAGTACGGAAGGAGCAGAGTATATATTAACAGTAACATACCAGGTCTTGAGTTCAGTTTCATTGTTAGGAATCCACTGATAAAAAAATTATTAATTATTAATTTGGTAGATTGTAACAACATAGTAAGTGCTATATAGAAAAGAAAAAAAAAAACATAGCCCACTTCTGCTGCAAGGTCTGGGTTTTTTTTCTTTTCTTCTTCATTTTTCCTTCTTTTTCTTGCCCTATTGAAGACAGATAGAGAAAAGTATATGGTTTTCACTTCAGATTTTACTGTGTAATTCTGAGTACACCTTAAACCATGAAGGATGAGGCGTGGAATACCAAGAATTATTCATGCTGCAAAAAAATGGAGAAGTTACTAGCATAGTTTTGTCCACAGCTCCTTTCAAACAACAACAAACAGGGAGGAGGATGGCAAAATGAGAAGACGATGGTTTATTACTGGCAAAAGCTCCAAGTCTGGGGAGCCTGGCACAAGGCTCAAAATGTGACCAATTTAAATATATGAAATTTCAGAGGATTAGGAACACTATTCTGAATGTCTTATTGAAACACACTACACAATCATCTGCCACAAAAGCAGAGCCATTTAATTTTAAGGCAATTTTAAAATCAAAGTGAACACATCTCTCACTCAAAGTGAGTGAGACTTGGCAGGTCCTTTGCAGACGAGAAGAGTTAAGCCCTGGTGCAGACTGTAAAGTTCTGGTTCACAGAGGCTGAAACTACAGAAGGGGAAAAAATCCTTAACAATATCTATGACTGAGGGGGGAAGTGTGGCCCTGAAAATCATAAGGGAAATCAGAAGAGTCATTGATGTGGGAATTTTTATCTCCAGATCAAAGGGTTTGGAGCAATACAGGCTGTTTATTTAAGAAAAACATCTTTAGAGCAGGGAGAAGAAAAAAAGATAACAAGCACACGGGATTATTTGCTCTAAGAAGTCAATGAAAAATAAGTATTCATTACTAGACAAGAAACATTTGCACAATTCAGCAAACAGCCAACGAGCAACAAAAGAAAAGGCAGAAAGCACAACAAATTTTGAGTGTGATCCCAAGAAATGAGTTTAATAATCTTAAACTCACATATGATTGAATAGTTTGGACCATCAATGGGATTGAGACAAATAATCTGATGTACAGAAAAAAGCCAAGCTAAACTCTGCAAAAGTGCCTAGTGTTCAAATCTAAGTTATTCAAGTGACTAAACATGTACAGAAGAATCAAAGTGGATTTTTCAAAAGCACCTAGATATTTCCACCAACCCTTGGCCCCAACTCAAGGTTTTGAAATAAGCTACAGTCAGATTTGTGGAGTTATTCAACAGCCTAAAGTATATACATAAATACTAATGGGACCTATATAATTGCTTAACTAATTCAATTGCCTGACTTCTGTTAAAAATCTCAATTAATATATTCCACTGGGCTTTGAAAAGAGATTGTAAATGCTGAGAATTTATTCATGAAATATTCATCTTCATAATCTGGTGTGTAAGAATAACAATGTTAACTGCTCTTCGCTGGCATCAGATGTACCTTTTGACCACATAAATCCAAGCAGTCTGAAGTTATCCTCTGTAGTCTAGATTGTTCACTATGACTTTATCAAACACGGCAAGGCAATTTCACTATTATTTCTCCTAGCATAAATTTGAGTTTTATCTTCAGATGTATCAATATGATTTTGGCTCCATCTGCACTTGCTAAGTAAAATTAATTGGAATCACATTTACCACGATCAAACAATAATTAAATAACATTATTAAACTGGAGACGGGTTTTCTTCCGTTTCAGGTAGAGTTAAAACAGATATTTTTCCTATCCTTCCCTGGCTGTGGAATTGTTTCTATTCACTCTTAAAGCCAAAGAAATAGAAGGAATTCAGCATAATACTCTGCTTTTTCTTTTCACTATTACCAGTTAAAAACATTATCCATGCAGTCCTTTCTATTTTAAAACCCCAATAGGAGAATTGTAGACTCTTCTATCTCTTTAAAAGGGTACCATTTTGAAAATATACAGGGAAAATGATTAATAAAATATGGAGCACTGGCACTGGTCGAACATTAGTGTATATGCTTAACCAGTAAGCCGGTCTGTGTAGGATGTGCTTTTATTGTGCTCATTCAGAATGAGGATATTAGTTTAAAACTATCCGAGAAGTTCTGAACCGCAGATTAAGTTCTACCATCGTCTACAGAAAGGGAGAGCAATTGTCATCCACTTGCTGTCAATACAATCCAGGAAAGGAATGCTTTGCACTCTCTACTTTATGTACATAGGAACAGCATGCAATTTTAATTTGTTTCTTGGTGAAGATCCTGAGGCTGTTTTCCTGTATTACCTCTAACTGTTTATTTTGTGTCCACTGACAAGACAGGAAGAGGAATAAAAATTGAGGAAGAAAATCTTAAAAATGTGTCAACATTTAATCTGCAGATCATCTCTGTCTGGAGTGCCATTGCCTAACCCTTGATATCCTACATTAAATTACACTTCGGATAGTTCTCTCTAACCTTGAGTTAAAGGTCCATCTCCCACCCTGCCCCCTTATAAGCAAATTTTTCAGGCCAAACTCTCAACAGAACATAATATTATTATTTTCCACTTTGATTTTTAGAAGGCATTCAATTTCTGAAATACTGTCAATTAGTAGAACATGGCAAAGGGTGTCTAAGGCATCTTTCATTTCTGAAAGGAACACAAGCTTTCATCATTAACTTGTCAACGCATTTAGCCATATTCTTGATCTGACACATGTCTCCAAAGCACTACCTTACTGTTTATTGTCAAGGACTACATATCTATGACAAACCTTTCAAAAGGAGTGAAAAGGTTAAAAACATCTCCTCTGAGTT
The DNA here is from genome assembly GCA_008921705.1 of Burhinus oedicnemus. Classification (NCBI taxonomy): domain Eukaryota; kingdom Metazoa; phylum Chordata; class Aves; order Charadriiformes; family Burhinidae; genus Burhinus; species Burhinus oedicnemus. The sequence continues at coordinate 1,580,126 of VFFE01007179.1, read as the reverse complement.
TGTGTTCAAACATTCTGCACATTCTCAAACATCCCGCTCCCCAGCTGATTTTCTGAGGTCGTGTCTTTCATTCTTACTCTGGCGTTGTGGTCGCTACGTCTATAGATGTTGTGATACCATATGAGAAAACCCTAAATAACCATGTATTGTGAGTACTGACTTGGTAACTAACAAAACGAGAGCTTTACTGAACCACACAAAAGATCCACGTTTCTTTACATTTAACAAACTGCTGGAAGACCTGTAATTTAGATAGCAGGAACTAAGAAGTTCTGTGCTCTAAGTAGGGAAGAGATAAAGGGCTATAAGGCAGAGGAAGGGAAAAGATAAAGAGCATCACTGCAAGATCCATTTTTGATACTATCAATCCCTTTTAGCCATCCCTCTTAGCTAAAAGGTTTGTTTACGCCATCCTGGGTTTTTATTCCAAATGTCAAAGTGACAGGAGTGATATGAAAAACATAGATTAGAAAGCAATTGCCCAAGTGCAATGTCCTCTGAGATAGAGATGAGAGTTGCTTTATGAAGCCTTGGACAGAGGGAACGTGGTAGTCCTTTCATACTCCAGATTGCAAGCCAGCTGACTACAACAATACTGCTAAAACCCAGCATCTCCCTAAGTCCCTACTTGTGTTCATCAGCAACTGCTGCCTATACTACGTCAACCGTGCTGGTTCCTGGAGTTCCCTTCAATAGAGGAAAGGGAAAATTCCTTCTGTCTGTCTTGACTCACGGTGTCAAGGAGAAAGCCTTGACCTTCAAGCCAATGGAGGCTGGTAACCTCACTCCCATAGCGTGCAGAGCTATCGCTCCTTGGAGAAGACTGGCCAGGTCTAAACTGTAGAACACTTGGTTTGCATTCCCATGGGTTGCATGTGCCTCCTGTGGCTAAGCAGGGATCATGGGAAGAAACTAGGACGCACGCAATATGGACTGTCCAGGGAGCAGGGCTTCGGAGCAAAGTGGGAAACAAGCTAGTGTAGAATTGGATCCTTTTTTGGAGAAGGGCAAATAAATATTTGCATAAGCCTTCCATATTGCCAAAACCACCTTTACACCGTGAGCCAGTGTAAAACTGGGTCTGGTATACGGTATCATTATTTATGTAAGGAAATGGGTACTTGGTTCTCGATGTGCAATATTTTATGCTACTTTGAAATGAAAAAAAAAAGAAGCTTTTAAAACTTAGTGGGACTTTTTGGAGAAAGCATTAAAAATGACACTTTGCATAGCTATATGTCATATTTTAAATGTATGTGAAAACACCAATCAGTTCTTTACAGCATTGCCTCAGTACGAGATTTTGCAGCAACCCTATCTGCAGAGTCCTACTCATTTGGGAACACCAAACAATACGGATTGCTTCGCTTTTAGAGGTGCTGCTTGGCAACATTTTGTCACAAATAGCTTTCGCTGAGCTTCAAAAGGGGTTCATATGTTACAGGAGGACTTACTGTCTATGACCCTTGTTCACTGCAGGGAATGATTAAAATAACCAAAGAGGTTGTATCGGCATGGCAAATTTAGCTAAGGCATGTCCATACAAGCGTTAGCTACCAGGTTTTGGTGTGTTCAAGTCAGTACTTGAGCTCACTGTGTGCAAGTCCACACAGCTCGAGAAATAACCTAAACTCCAGAAGAGATCATAGGAGCAAAGCAGCATGCATGCAGGGTGGGCAATCAAGAGCCCGGGGCTTCGCCGTGGATTAGGAAGCAAACAACTTCTAAGCTATGGCTTGTGTGAAAATGAGGACTTTGGAGTGGATTAGCAGGATGGGTAATTCAGATGCTCTCTATGTTCTTGCATAGAGGGACTAACGGCAGCTCTGAGAGTTGTCTTAGTTTGGGCTGTTGCCTCAACTCCTAACATTTCTAGCTGCAACGCAATGATTGACTGTGCAAGCGATACCAATCCAGCTCAGTGCAAAGGTGAGCAGAGCAACTTCAACCATTCTTCAGCAATCATTTCATCTAAACTGGATTGAATTAGGAGCAGCCCTTTACAGTCATACCACCTACAGCTGAGGAGACCTTTAAAAAGCTGTCCTTGACACCTCTTGGATTTTAGTTATTCTTATCTCCTTGTTTCTTTATGACTGTCATTCAGTCTGCTGTCCAAGCTGCGTCTTGGTCAGAAACAGTTCAGGACCATTCTCTGGTTTTCAAGAAAAAAAATATGATAGCTAAAGAACAGAGAGTGTCTGAAGGCAGGACTTGGCAGCAAGGGAGGAGCAGGACCTCAAAAGAGCGGTAGTAGGGCTGGGTGTAACTGCAGCTGCTCTTCTTCCTCCTGTCCCTCGGTATGGGCAGGTGAGGTCTGAGCCCGATTCAGGGTTGAAAAAATGCCATCTCTTTGGTCAAAGACAGAAGCTCCTGGAGATGGATAGCAGCTGTGAATAGTCTGGCGTTACAGTGAAAATTATTAACAGCTGTGTTGGCAACAATTATAAGAATTAGATTGACACTTTTCCTTCTAAATTTTGTCTGCTCACTCATTTTTGTATGAATTAAGCATTACACAATCATCTTTTCTTTAAGAAACATCTACAACCATGTGGGTATCTCTCTGAAATAAAGTTATTAACATTTTGCATATATTCTGCCCCAAGTTTAGATTCAGAGTTCTGTCTTAAAGCTGTCTATAACCCCATATACCCTTAATCAGTTTTTCATGAATCATAAACTCTTTCAAAATTTTTCACTGCAAATCACACAATCCCTTATGTGATTATAGAGGCACTTAATCTGCTGGTCCCCATAACTCTGTGCTCACAGGAGCCCCGCTCCTCTCTGCAGGTCCACCTGGGCGCTCCCTGTTTTACTGGTTGCCCCTTGTGCACGTACACACTTCACCACCTCGATGACCTACTCAAATTTACACTGCAGTAATAATATGTAATAAAAACCCCCTGTATAATTCCACCTTCCAGTATCATGAATGTATGGAGTTTGATCTGGTCTACTCTCAGCTTGGGCTTGCTTGGGTTGAAAAGCGCAGTGTTTGGCATACATATAGCAGGGGAGCTGGGCTGGTGTGGTGCCTATGTTCATGTTGTTCTTGCTCAAGCCACAGCGAAGCACCAGTGCAGCACAGATTGCAGCAAGACTTGACAGTCCCTGCACACCCTCACACTGAAATGTTCAAGAAACTGGAGTGGGATCAGTGAAGGCAATACTCAGATATCCTTTTTAATCAGGTCTTCCTCTCTAGCTTTCAAACCCTGAATGGGGGAATATGTAGAAGCAGCACAAAAGACACAACCCAATGTGTGCATATAATTAAAAAACTGCAGCAGCATAATTAAAATGATAACAGAGGCAGAAAGGTAACCAGTCTTCAAAGGTGATTTGAGAAAGCACCAAGGTGAAATGGGATTTTTGCCATTAACTTAACTAGGGCTGGACTTTCCCTACAAATTTAACACCTTCCTAAGTGTCCGACCTAATGTTTGTACTTATTAGGAGCTACACAGGTGAAAATCAAGTAGATCGTTTTCATTGTGTCATACTTTCAAAAGATTGCAATAGAAAGTTGTCCCCTAGAAAAATAATATTTTCATTTTAGAGCATAATATTTATTTGATAGCTCAGTGCACTCTTTCAGCATTTCCTGTTACACGAAATAATATGCATGCAACACGGTGATACAGAATGGTATTATTAAAAACATTTCACAAAGTTCAATTGCCCACAATGGCTTATATTGCCTATGCATAGGTGCATACACATTATAAGTTTTATTTCAGGGGAAAAAAAGGCAGCAATTTGCAGTATTTGTTACACTTATCAGACTAAACCACCTTTAGAAGGTTTCTTTCGAAAGATGTTTCTATGTGACCAAAAGCAGTTAATAGTAGTTTCTTGTTGAAGACCTCAAGCTATCTTTCCGTAAAAGACTGATGCTGTAAAGTCCTGTATATCTATTTCTGCTACGGTCTATGAAAATCCAGTTGCACCGCTGCAGAAGACGCAGTTCTACTTGTGCAGCCAGTTTGATTTAGAAGGGCTGTGCTCTGCATCCTGTCTGTGCTTTCACAACAAACCGGTACTGCTTAATAACAATCCATAATGTTCTAAAAATAATAAGCCTAGGTGGTCTGGAAAAATAGCAAATGGAAATCCTGTCACATTTTATCCAGAGGGAATTGATACATTTTGTTTTGCTCTATTCCCTAAAGGGTGCAGCAGATGTACAGGTGCTAGACTAGAAATTGTTATAATTACAAAACCTGTATTCAGTTCCTCAGAGAGCTTTGAAATTTTCAACATACAGTAGAAACTCGAGCTTTGAAGAGAAGAAAAAAAAAATCCATATGCCCAAAGAACAATAGAGTACAGGATGATTGCCTGAATTATTTACTGCAGCAAGCAGATCATTAAGAAATACAGCGCAACAAACAAAACTCAGAAGCAGCACTGTAAATCCAAACAATATCAAAAACAAAATTGCTGGCCCACAAAGGGGTGGTTTTATATATATATATATATATATACAACTTTTGTTTTACACTTCCTGCACCTACGGAGCGGTTATATAAGAATCTGTACAGCCTGACATCACTCTTCTCCTCACCCTGTCTCTGTTGCCTCTGAATTGCAGCTATTTCTTTTCTGTGAGGGGAAAAAGCTTTATCACTACTAACATAGGAAAATAACTTGAATTCTGTATGTTCTTGTGCAGCTGCAAAAAAAAAAAAAAAAAGATGCTTACTCTATATTTAGGTATGATTTATCATTGGTGATGGCAATAGAAGAGAAAAGGAGTAGAAGAGAAAAGGTTTTCAGGTCCTTGCTTACAATCGTGTTGTGCTGTTGGGTACCACGCTGTTGTCTCAGGTCCGAGAAGACGCGGGTGAATGCTCTTGTTTCTTGGGCAGCTCCACAACTTAGCGACATCAGTATGAAGTTCACAGCCTTTCGTCAGTACTGCTGGGGCACTCACATGTTCCTTCTAAATCAAGATATATAATTTATGGATCTCTTCTGGAGACTAGAACATTTTATGTAGATGTGTCCCAATTATTTGACAATCTGCGTTGTTCAAATTTCATCCCTTCCTCATATCATTTGAAATTCATATGGAAATTGAAATGCACTGTGAGATGGCTTCAGATTTCTCCAGGGAGTTTGGCAAAAGTGGAGTTTCCTTGTGTTTAGCATTTTAGCCCCCTGTTGTATTTACCTGCAGCCACTTTGCTACAGGGGAAGGCAGCAGGCATCGCAGGGACGAACGGGGAGAAGCTTAGCGTATTTGGTGCCTAGAGCATTTGGTGACTGGCATAGCACCAAATTATTAATACTGTGATAACAGCTTTAAATCAGTGATGTACATCCTTTTCCTTTTAATCGCTGAATGTTCTTCTGCTAGTCACTGTCACATTTTACCTCTTATATTTAGGAAACTGTACTTAGGTAGTAAGAGTGAGGCAGGGGGAAGAAGGGACAAGCAATGTGGAGGGAGGAGGATGAGGGCAGAAAGCTCAAGGCAATGGCTCAGAATGATTAACTGAGCCCGGGGCAGCCATCAGGATGCCCTGTGAGAAGACGTGAACTCATGCACTGGTACCCCCAAACAGCATGAAGCAGCAACTGTGACTTTTCTATTTTTTAAATTTGATTTCTAGTCTGTTTGCAGATCATGCGTTAGGTGCTACTCCTTACTTAGCATGGTTTACAAATAACAGCCTAATCTCAATCATTACTACAATTATTTGATAAATAACCTGTTATACTAGCAAAACCTCAGTCTCATTGAAAACATGAAAGCTATTATACGATGGATTTTTGACAGTCTCACTGGAGCCCACTCTGATAAAATCTATAGGGAAATCACTCCCTGCATTGTTGTTCTCATTACGTGGCTTTTTAGACAATAGGCTCACTATCGCTAAATAAAAAAGCTTTACTGCTGTTCCTATGTACACGAGCAACTTTGTTCTTTGCTGTTTTTCAAGTAAAACAAACCCAAACACCAACAAATAAAGGAACTATCATTTAGCTATTGCTGTCACTTCTGCGTGACCTTACAGAGTAGGAACTTCCCATTCAGTCTCTGCCAGCGAGAAGGAAAAAGTGTTTGTTCTTCTGATCACCCTGAGGACAGCACCATGTTCAAATGGACTTCACGAGCTCAGCTCCGTCAGCAGACACAGAAGGAATGCAATGTCACCGTGATTTTTATGTGTGTTTTGAGTTGGTATAGGTATTTCTGTTATGGAAATGTACCTTTCAAGTCTTCAAGATTTGTATTCTCCAATACAGAATAGCATGAATTTAATAGTATTGGCCGCTTCCTGAGATGTCTCAAATCAAGAAACAAAGCAGGAACCTATCTTTTAGACATTTACATACAAAACATATGAAATGGGAAACTGAAAATCTCTGTAAGTAGCATCATTCTGTGAGCTTTATAGCATTCTTAAGCATGTAGTAAATTGTGTTAGTATGGCTGTTAAACAGAAGCATTTAAAAAAAGACTATTTCAGGTTTTTTTAAAAAATTAAAAAACCAAACAACTGAAAAATAACCCTCAGAGAATATGCTGGCACTTATATTTCTCACAATTAAGCACCAAGCAAAGGATTTTTCTTTACTTTGAAGGAAAGTTCTGTAGTAACCTTTCCAAATTTTGAAAAAAGAAAAGAAAAGGATGTACTAGAACGGCATTGCATTGTGTTTCATCTGGCACAGCTCTTCAATCTCTTCAATAATTTCTGGTGCCACAAAATGTCTTCATGTAACATAGCAACAGTTTCAGCAACCGTGCAGACTTAGAATCATCAAAAACATTGTAGTTTGGTCTAAATCACATGGATCCCTTCCCTATTCTATACGTTGTATAATGTGTGGGTATGGTGTTTACAAATAGCTGTCTCCCCTCCCACAGCAAAATAAAAGAATAATAAAACCATGTGAACAGATACTATGTTTGATACTCAAAATCCCTATGAGGCATCCAAGACATCTTGGAAAGGAAAAAACTCCTTAAGGGGAATATACCTCATTTCTTTCGGAATACTTAAATAGCAACACATTAATGATCAAAATAACCAGATAGCAATAAATAAAGTGGACATGATAAAATGATGAAAGATCTATTGCTTACGGAATGTGTGCTTTCTTATGCAATGCACTGAGCTTCAAAATAGCTTTCAAATAGATACTCAGTGTACGAAGTTGTGTTACCAACCGGGTACGGAGAAACCCATTGAATTCAGAGAACATTCCGAAAAGTGCCAGAGCCTGGGATGTACTGATTCATGAGCAGTAGCTTACATATAGAGTACAGTTTAATCAGATTAAATAAACACTATAATAAGGCTTTAAGTATACTTGCAAGGTTACATATTTAAATAAGGAAATATGTAGGATTAACTTGCTAAGGGGTTGGTTAGTTGTTTGGGTTTTTTTTCCTAAAGCTGTATTACAGTGTAGCATATTTTCCAAAAAAGGAACGTTGGAAGCTGTTTAATATATGATTTTATTTTTTTTTAAAACCAGAGTGAATAAAACCCTAGAAACCTACAGTTTCCCAGAAAACCTAGAAAACACAGTTCTTCTACCAGTCAACGTGAAACGGCCTTCACCGTCTGGTACATCTTTGCCAAGTGTATACGAGTATTCTCATTAAGCTGTAATTTGTTAAAGGATGGTATCATGAGCTATCTTTAATTCGGGGACCAGCAGCACCTGATGGTCAGTGAGGGGTCCTAAGTGTTGTAGTCACACTTATGTGTATATAAACACTTTGTGTGTGTGTGTGTGTGTGTACAAAATATATGTGGGTTAGTATAGCTTGAACATGGAAACTCTTCTCTGAAAGGAGACTTCTTTCTCACCATCTCTCCCTGTTATGTGCAAGTAGGCTCCAAAATTATGACCGCAGGGAGTTTTTCCTCCTAGCAGAAACTCCACAATCAGAGCAGGGGAAAGGAGCGGCTATGTAATGGAACCGGCCCCTCAATGGGATGATGCATTAAATGTCCCTTGATCACACTGAGATAAAATCAAGACTTCTAGAACATGAAATGAAGACTGCGCTGGTCTGAAAACGCTGAAGAATATTATTAAAACGCACACAAAAAACCCACTGCAGTTGAGTTTACAGACCAGAAATGTAAAATGAGCATCCTTGCCTTCAGGTGCATTCAATACACAGATCGCCCTGCATGTCTAGGTAGGACACCGCACAGAGGTGCCACCGGGCTCTGCTCCCACCCCGGAGAGAGGGGCGCTCTCTTTGCCTACGTGCTGAGCTGAGATGCACCTCGTAACCCCGCGCTACGAATCGATCCCCCTGGCCAAGGGGGGAGCAAAAGCAGGGGGAGCTGGTGCACCAGACAAACCAGCCTCCGGCAACAACCGTGGATCGCTACGCTACCGTTTTCATACAGCTTCTCTCTCTCTCTGCGGAGCAGAGCTGCAGCTAACGTGGAAGACATAGGTTTCACATTTCGGTAGCCGTTGAGATGTTCAGGACAAGAGCTGCTGGTAACCAGGTGACGACTTAACTCATTCTGAATATGCAGTTTCTGGAAAGATCATATTTTCCCTCTCCTAGCAAATAATGGTGAACTCAAAGACGGATATGAACATTACAAGAGTTACGTACTGAAAATACAGTAGTGGTGCCTGACTTCGTCTTTAGCAAACAGCACATTGTAAGAGCAGGAGACAGCATAGTCCAAGTAATCTCATTTAAAAACAAATATATGATATTAGGGGAAATCTTGTCCTTAACGAAGTCTGTTAGGTCTTGCAATTAATCTCATTATAACCAGAATTTCATGCAAATAGTTGCTAGCAATATTAACGCTGATAGTAACGCTAGCCACAGCTGGAGGTCAGGAGAACTTAAGGGCATTTTCCAGCCCTCTTCCCTGAGCACCACTTTCGCAAGGAGTAATTATGCAGAGTGAAAGCTGATGGATTGTTCTGATATCAGTGAAGCCTTCATGTCTTTTCACCAGATGTAAAGTGTAATCAGAATTTTACAGAAGTACTTCTGAATGTCATTTTTACAGTTTTCTTGGCAGCTTTTTAGAATCCATTTCCTGTCATACACGGAGGTACAAAGAGGCAGAATTGTAAAAACGCTGCATTTCTTTTCCTCCTTTTTCTTAAGCGGGTGAAAGCTAATGACAAGAAATAGCGGATCGAATCTATATCAGACCTGTAACACTGTGGGAACTTCAGAAGCCCTGTAAGCTGGCTGTGGTTTTTTCCATAGGCCGATAGCGCCAGGTTGCCTATTATCTCAACTTTTGTTTTGTAATTAAAATGTCTGTAGTCAGAAGTATCACTGTATTGCTATGCTTACTGACTGAAAATTTCAGATCATCAGCATCCCTTGCCAAACGCCTCGTACACGCTGCGCCTAGCACCTGGAACGTGTGGTTTACAGCAGCTTCCTATACTGCAAAGAGGAAATATTTGGATTGCAATTCGGGACTCACAATGGCAAAGCAGAGCTGATACCAGAGTGTGGTGGTGGGCTGCTGTGCCAATGGCAACAGCAGATCGGAGCAGGGGAAGAGCTCAGCAGAAGATTGCTCAATTATTTTTATAGACAATCTACCTACCTGGCCAAACCACAGAGAAGTCTGTGGCCAGTCACCAACTTACTATCATCACTGGACCTTTGATTAAAGTCTATCACTTCTGATTGCTGATATTGTGCAGTTAATTTAGTGTTGATAGATCAACTGCATGGACTGTTGTCATGGGCATTTGCGAGTCCGCAGTGCCAGGTCATAAAAAGATTGGCAGCACACAGCAATATTGAGAATCTTACACCTGTAAAGCTGTCAAACCGTAGATAGTGTACGTATTCATTGTCTTACAAAACAGATAAAGAGAAGGGTTTATCAACAGGAAAGGGTTGTGCCTGCCTGCCTGCTCCAGGTTGAAAGGAAAGATCCATATTGGCAAGATCTTTATCAACTTATTTCTGGAATCAGCAAGGGTATTTTTGCTTCTCAGGCTTCGTCCTGACTGCTACTCTGGGACATTCAGCTTAGTTTTTGCTTCTCTTCTCTGGTTTGCTTCTTAGTGAGCATTTGTACATTGTGCAATCATAGAATCATAGAATCACAGAATGGTTTGGGTTGGATCACCTAGTTCCAACCCCCTTGCCATGGGCAGAGACATCTCTCACTAGACCTGGTTGCTCAAAGCCCCATCCAACCTGGTTTTGAACACTTCCAGGGATGGGGTCTCCACAACTTCCCTGGGCAACCGAAGTTCCCTTCTAAATAGTCTCTTTCCCTTCAGACTGGACACAAGCAACCACTGAGGGTTGTTTCAGATCTGAATGCACAGTGAGGCAACAAAATTCAAAAGCTCTTATCATTCTCAGTGTTGTACAATAAGTTATACTGTAGCCCACATTTCTGAAAGATCAAGGGAGAAGGTGCTGCCCACAGGTCAAGAAGTGCAGGCAGACGATGCAACGCGTCATGACCAGCTAGCTAAGGTACCTCTGGAAAACATTTTGGTGAAATGAGGCCAGGAACGTTTTATTTATTTTTTACTTTGATGACAGGACTTCAGTAGCAAGGATGTATTTGAAACTATGTTTGGTTTTGATCTTGTTAGGAATTAAATCAATGAGAATGTGACTGATTGAAGGAGCTATTCTCCCATGTGGTCTTTTATACAAGAGCAATAAAATTGTCATATTGTGCATCGCATGAATAAAACCAGAAACAGTGTAACTCGACATATTTGTTGGGTAGGAACAGTCCAACAGTTTGCCTTTGGTTTAGCCCAGTAAGGGCTTGCAAAGTTAGAGACTGAATGATGCTCTGCAGTTTTCACTCAATCATCTGCATGATGTGGTTGTGCTGGGACATTACGCTTGAGCTTGGAAACAAGTTCAGTCTAAACCAGCTTGTCTGCCTGTGCATCCTATACTTAACACAAGCTCCATGAGCCCTTTTTCATGACTACTCACTTCTATCTGAGACTGCTAAATTGCCCTTCCTGTTCCTTCCGTCATTGTTATGGGCCTATTTTAAGACAGATTTACCATTCCCTGAACCTTCTTATTTACCTTGTTTGGCTTTTTTCTCAAAGGTTTGGCAGCTTTCCACAGGTAAGGTTGCTATTATAATATTTATAATATTTCAATGCCAATGTAGTCAGAAAGAAATTTAACTAATTATTATCCAAATATTATTTTCCAGGTAATGTTGCTTTTATGACAAAGTAAAACGCATTCTCTAAATCTGCTTTCGGATTTTCTTCAGGGTGGTGAGCTATTTTCCAGTACACTGTGTCTTTGTACCAGACTGCTGCACTGGTGGTATGTGGCCGATAGGTAAACAGAGAATGTGAATATGAACAAGAAAGGTTAATAATTGAGCATAAATTACCGCAATTTATATTTAACCTGGGAGATGTTATAATCCCTGAGGTAAAGGACATAAGACACAGGGCTCTTGTACCAGCTGACAATCAAGACATGCAACACTGTTACCAGCATTATAAGGTTTATTTCTATCCCTGTAATTTCAAGTAGGTCTTACGTAGAATGTAAGTGTCTTTTATGTTTGCTATCTGCACAGCTGTGAATTTCATCAAGCTCCGATGTAGTTCTTATGCTTTTAAAGAAAGAGCTTCTAGAGCAGAAAAGTAAGAGCTGGGGTCTCTCCAGCTCTATAGCAAAAACAACTTATCTAGGCAACACGTGTCTCCGACTCTGCTTCTTATGGCTTTGTGTGACACAGAGCATCATAACCTTCTCCCACACACCCAAAAGGAAGGATGTTTTGTTTTAAAGGAGCCTTTTAACTTCTCTTTGCCATCCCCAAGGTGCCTAAATAACATAGTCAAGTCACCCAACCTTGAAGCCAGCTTATCCAGCCTTGATTTTTCCAGACCCATACACCAATATGAAAAGAAATACTGTCTCACACTCAATAGGTTTATGTATGCATTCAGGAAGATTTAAGTCTGTGTCAAACACAAGTACTTGCTTTCAGGTTCAGCTGAGCACAATCAAAACTCTTGTCAGATATAAGTCTTTAATTAGATTGTTTTTTTTCCCCCTGCTATTTCTACAATAACATTTATATAACCTGTGAGAACTGGTAATATCATTCTCCTTGCGACATATGTACCCTCCAACAAGCTGGTACGTCCATAAATGCACCCAGAGACAGAGTGCATCAGTTGCCACCATTCCACTGCCAAGAGCCAAAACAGAAGAAAAAGGGCAAAGCTGTTAGTACAGTTTTTCAACAACCTAAAGAAAAAGAGTCAGTCATGAGAGCAAAATGATTGCCACTGTATGAGAGAGAAGATTGCAGCTGCAGAATGCAAAAGAATTTCATTGACCTGTTAGTGGTTTGAAAAGATAAAAGGCTTTCTCTAGAAGTACTTTAAAAATGCATATATACACACACACGCGGATACACATGCACATACGCAAGGTTAACAGAAAGAGAAAAAAGTCCAGCTGCAAGAAGTTATACCAGTGGGGCTATTATCTTTTCGTGTGACCACGGATGCATTGTAGTTGTCTCATTGCTTGTCAAGGAGTTTCTGAATGTCTGGAAAAAGAAGAGAAAACCCTGTTAATTAAAGCTGAGAATGGGAGAAATGAATCAGTAAGAAATAAAGGGAGGGAGGTAATCAATGAGGAAGGAGGATCCTGCTGGTAGGATGCAATTAGACTTCAAGGAAAAGGACACTGTGTGATTGATCATATGATAGCTCCCTGGCTATTGTGAAATATTTTGTTCCACTCACTGTGAGGACACAAAAGTGGTAATTGTGTCAATCTTGCAGTTAAAGTTTTAAAACAACAGAAAGTTGACACAGATAACTGCATTGAATAAAAAACCTCCACCAAACTACAGACAAATATTGAGAATCACAGCATCTTAGAATGGTTTAGGTTGGAAGGGACCTTAAGGATCATCTAGTTCCAACCCCCCAGCCATGGGCAGGGACACCTCCCACTAGACCAGGTTGCCCAAAGCCCCATCCAACCTGTCCTTGAACATCTCCAGGGATGGGGCATCCACAGCTTCTCTGGGTAACCTGTGCCAGTGTCTCACCACCCTCAGAGTGAAACATTTCTTCCTGAGATCTAATCTAAATCTCCCCTCTCCCAGTCTGAAGCCATTACCCCTCGTCCTATCACTACATGCCCTTGTAAAAAGTCCCTCTCCAGCTTTCTTGTAAGCCCCCTTTAGGTACTGGAAGGGGCTCTAAGGTCTCCCCGGAGCCTTCTCTTCTCCAGGCTGAACAACCCCAACTCTCTCGGCTTGTCCTCACAGCAGAGGTGCTCCAGCCCTCTGATCATTTCCATGGCCCTCCTCTGAACCTCTGAATCTTTCCATTAGTTATTGGGAAAGAGAGAAAAATGAAGTAACAAGCTTATTGCACTGATGACAGTTTTGTCTGAATAATTAACTCTGATACACAGAAATAAAAGCTGAACTGTCTAGGATGATCTTACATAACGAAGCCCAGCAGAATTGCGGACAAATGCTTCTCCTTAGCAAGCTAGGTAGTAGCAGGAAGTGGGTTTGATTAACAGTAAAAGAATGAGTAAATATGTAAAATAAAGAAAATCTGATAAGGAGTAGAAAAGCATGTGAGATTTCCTTTTCTGTAGGAACCACAAGACTGTAGGTGAGGTGGTTGTCTCCCTTTGTGGCTGCTGTGGGAGGAGATCCTTTGAAATGGGTGTACCCTGGAGTGAGGGATGGACCACTGTGAAAGTCTAGGTGAAATGTTTTCAACCCAAATTTCATCCTATTGTGTAAATTCACAATTTAATATTGAATTCTATTCTGGCTCTGGCAGGGGGTCAGGACACCACTGTGGTAACGCCTGTCAAAAATCTTATTAGATAGGGTGGTCTCAAGAGCTCATACCTAATTGTCAGCTTAATTGTTTATTAACAACTCATCCAAGCCCTATATTTCTTATAGAAAATCGGATTAATCTGGTTTTCAACTTCCATCAGCCCAGCATGCCTTCTAGATTATTCTTCACATAGGCCTGGGTTTCTTAAGTTTTCTGTTTATTTTTTTCAAATCCTTCAACACCCTATGACAAATACCCCTAAAAGACAAACCATCACGGGCACAGAGTGGACTGGGGCAGGATATTACAGGACATAAAGAGAAAGAAAAAGCTGTAAATTCCTAACGTGCTAACTACCTTCCTTACCTTCACCACTGAGGCTCTCAGGATATATTGCTGCCATTGAGGAAGTCACCTCTGAAACCGAAATGGAGAGATAGCAAGCGCTGTGTTCTTCCTGCAAGATGTTTTCTCAGAGTCGTTTATTTGTTTTGCTTTCTAGCAGGGAAGCCACGGCAGTTCATTCTGCTTTTCTTCTTCTTGAAATTAATGTTGTGAGCAAATGAAAAAAGTCACACCTAAAATAATTCCCCATCTGTAAAAGTGGGGATAATAACGCCTTCTTCACAGGGGTGCTGTACATCCCAATTAAGGGTTTGGCACTCTCTGAGACATCTCCTCGCTCTCTGCATGGCTTGCTCAGCCCTTGGCTCCCTCCCTACGTGTTCACACAGCAACACCTTAGATGCCTTGATTTTCTTTAAAGCTAGTGTCCTAAAGCTCATGGCTTATCCTCCAAATTTCTAGTCTCTAACCTTGTAGATCTTGAGTTTTACTCCGATACAGACTTCAGAAGAACCCAATAAAATATCATATGTGTTGGATGATGGTTTAAAGGACTTTTTGTAATATTATGCCCTGAACAATGTACAGCCTTTGGGTACTGCTAGATAACATCCCAGGGCTGGCCAAGGGGGTGGAGATGCAACCTGCACTCCTGGAGCTGAAGGACCCCCACCCAGCCGATGCCCTACATACGGTGCTGTCTGCAGTATTGCATTCGTAACATAGCCACCCTTCATGCAACTTTATGGAAATGATTTGAAACAATTTTTTTTCTTTTTCTTCTACTTCCTCTAAGATTCTAGCTGATGTGAATTTGGATATGTTTTTTTGCAGGTTGGGTTCTTCCTCTCCTACATGAAATGTGACATCTGTTGACAGCTGGGTGATAATTCTTTGACAGGAAGGTTTTTTTTCAGGGGAACAGGAATCAAATTTAGCGACCACGAAACATTTAACAAATTTCCTTAGGTCTTTCTGAGTAGCTTGTGCTGAACAAATTTCATAAAAAAACAGTTAGATTTGTGTTGTACTTTGCAACATAAAAAATAATATCATGACATCTTAGTGAGCACTACTGTCGTGCAATGGAAGCGCATATGGCCCAAAGATATTTAATGAAAAGACATTTTAAAGACACTAAACCTAGATTTAAAACAACTTTGTTTCTTACAGCACTCATCTCCTGGAAGAAGAATGCTTTCCTAACAAAATTTTAATGTTAAAATATTCTCCACCATCAAGGACTAGAGTGAGCTGCAGTTCAGGCTGAAGACAATTAAAAATTAGTGGGAAATAGCTAGAAATGGCACCCAGTACAAGATGGTAAAGATACAGGTTTCCTATTTTATACTCATTCTTCTTATTGAGGGATACTGGCTCCTGTTCTGCTGGTGTACACCACAACTCCAGTAGGATACACAGAGATACCTTGGTGTAAAATCAGCATAAGGAAGGGAAGAATTAGACCCCATCTCTGAGGAGTTCCTGGTAACATGCTTTTGCCTGTGGCAATGGTTTACTTTTGAGGTCAACTTTCTACAAAATATTCTTTCAACAATTTTATGCTGTTTTCCAAGTATTTGGAATATATTTGCAGCAGTTCAGGGGAGTCAGGACTCTGAAAAAGCAAGTGAGACACCCATACCGTCTTTAAACATCAGTTTAAATATTCTTTTTTCTGCCCAGTTGCATATGTACATGCACTTTAAACAGGATATATTTATCACTAAACGTATACATCTTTCAAAATTAAACATTAGACCCAGTTTCACAATACACAGCCTAAAAGTGAGCAGTATGAGTGGTGGCAGTGTAAGGACACTTCACACCAGCCCGCCTTCCCCTTCCAGAGGGTCCCAGTGCTGTGCTGAGACCCAGCTGCAGCCCTCCCACCGACCGCCGCTCCTGCCAACCTTGCTTAATTTGCTGCCGCCGGCCCCTCTTTGCTGCGGGGTTCCTCCTCCTAACAAATGTGAGCGCCTCGGTGAATGTCAGACCAACCCTGTCGGGATGAAAATCCTCAACAAAAAGATGATGATTACAGACTCATTAGGCAAACCTATAGTGAAAGTGCTGTGACCAAATGTTCAGTACTTACAGTGCCATAAATTTTCCTAAATGGTGAAAGAGCGTTTTAAGCAGGCTCGCACTTATTCTGGGTCAGGGTCATTAGGGAATGATTCTCTCCTGCTTTAACTCATGTGGCAGAATCAAGGGTTGTGTATTTTGGGGCTGCTTCATTTTCATTCTTACTTTTAAGAGATGGTCTCAAGCCAAAAGCCCAGATCTGAACTCAAGCGCTGAATCCAGCTTGCGCTACCAAAGCATCTCTCTAACAGGCAAGAGCAGTGGAACATGGGAGATGTTTCTTTTGGATCTGAATTTCAAACTTCCAGCTGAAAGATCTGGATCCTTGATTTTTGGTGCACTAAAGATGTACAGTATCTGTACACAGAACAACAACTTTGATTTGCACCTCTTTCATATTTGGGGAGTATAGATTGTTTTATAAAGAAAAAGAAGCCTAGTATATTCACAGCAGCCATTAATATTAAACATGCTGTATATATAATTGATGGTGATGACAACTGAGTAAATTAACTCTGGGTTTTATTTTTCTTGGAGGGCTCTGTGTGTTTCATCCAAAATTGATTAGTTGCCTTGCCTTGACTTTATCGCACCGTATTGAACTCACTGGCACTGAACCCGCTGCACCTGTGTCTTTGTGGGAATGAGTAATGCAACCTCCGCAAAGTGTCATATGAAGGAAATAGCAATCTGGACAGGGAAACAGAGTTATTGATGTCTGTCTCGTAGTAAACTAAAATGATGCTCGCTGCACCTTCCAGTGGGTCCTCCAGTACTGGAGCGTGTTGGACATCACTCAGATATTTTCTTGAAGGAACATTCAAATGGAAATCTTGGCCTCCTACAACAAACTGTAGATAATAAAATAGTCTTTGGGTACAATTCTACTATGATTAATAGTAGAAGCAGTGAAAATATTTTTTATGATAGTCCGTGGGGTTGCTAAGGTTGACACAAGTGTACCTGAATGTTAAATTTGGTCAATTTTTTTCCTGTGTACTGCAGTTTTTCTCAGCTGTATCAGGAGTTACTGTTTGGCTCTGGTCACCAGAGGGACAGGCAAAACAAGCTGAGCAATAACAGAGAAATTTGTGTGATTTCAACCACTGTTGCGTTTGCTTTTTTTTGAGTGACAAGTGGCAGGAAGCCAACTTTTAAGCTAGTGTCTGGAAAGAAGGGACGAGTTCACTGTACTCCTATTCAAAGCATGCCCACGGGTAACCGAATGGAACAGTTTACCACTGCTGAAAGGCTGAGAGGGGACATGATCTCCTTTCTGAATACAGCACGGAGCTTAGCACTGGGAAGGAAGAAGACCTGCTTGACTTAAAGACAATATTGGCACAAGTGTAAAACAAAAAGGATAAAGTGTTCGTAAATAAATGGAACTGGAAATAGGAAGGTTTTTAACCATTACAGGAGTAAAGGTATGGAAACATCTTGAGATTTAGGTCCACATAACAGCAGAATCTCATTCCTAGAGATGACCCCACAGTATTTATCTGAGTTCTTTCATTCCTCTCTTGAAAAAGAAAATGGAAAAATGACTCATAGAAATGCTCTATTGGCATGGTGTCAGTCCCACGAGCCTGCTGTATTCTGCAGAGAACTAACTATAGCTCTACAGTTATCCACCTGCATTTTACTGTTAGATTTGCACATTTGCTCTCCCTTTTTTTCTTTACTTATATTCCCGTATGCAATATCTTTCCAAGATTAAATAAATTACTATTCAAAAGGCAACATTACAATTCTATTTATACTCCCAGGTTCTTCACTGAAGCTCAGTACTACAGTGTAGTTTCTAAAAGTGAAAGAATTTGCTTTTTTGTAAAATATGTTAATATAGAAAGGCTTTTGAAGGAGAAGGAACTTCAAAGACTCTGTAATGCTCTATTATTATCTACTCCATAAAAAGGGCACTACAGTAGCTTACCTTGCTGACAGTGCATACGACTACCTATTTTTTGGGACTTTAGGACATATATAGCAGGGAATGAATTAAGCTATCAGTCATTTCACAAAATGGTTCTAGAGAAAGATTAAGCTTCACCTGTGAATTTCCCTGAAGTACAGTCATTTGTGCACATATATGAAGCCAAACGCAGTTTTACAATATTGGGTCATTATATAGAACTGTTTTCCCCGAAATAAATACTCGGCAAATGGGCTTCTTTGCACCTTTGTTTTGTGGGGCTTTTTTGCCTGAAAGATTATCTTAGTTACTCGTCTTCATACCCTGTGAATTATTACTTGAGTGAAGGACCTGGGAGGTTGCACAGGTATTTCATCTGGGGATGTTAAAAAGGAGTTCAGTGTCTTGCCGCTGTATTGCTGTCACTACAAAGCTTTCTGGGTCTGCTTCAGTGAGCACAAGAGCCTCGAGCAAGATTTGGTCCCCCCGGTGGGTGCTGCTGGGTTTATTGGACCCGTACCCCTCTAGCTGCTGGGCATCCTGGGGGCTAGAGGAATACAAAGGGGATGGACCACAGAGACGGGTTAGTAGTCTCAGCCCTCCCATATGTTGCCACTATATTCCCCTCTACCTCTGACAACAAACATAATATCTCTTACATACTTTAAGGGCTGGGGATTTTTTGTTTAATGAACCATCTTTAAAAAAAAAAAAATTAAACTCACACACATATACGTATATACACGGATATTAATCAGGCAAGATATTGCATATGCTCCGAGCCGTGGAAACTTCTTAGTCTCCAAAGACAGTTACAGAAGTTGTAATCATTATTAAAGGACCAAAAAAAAAAAAAAAAAGAAAACAACAAGAACCTCAAACTGTCAAATCTTCAGAAAGAAGTTTATGAAGACTTCCGGAGGTCTCTGAAAGGCAATGGGGAGCGCTGCTTCCACAGCGTGCCCATCAGAGGAAACCCACAGCGCATGATGCTCCACCAGGTGGGTTACTCTGCGC